>OV702289.1:60078583-60303583 GCA_916181665.1 Avena sativa
GCGTGGTGTATTTGGTGGAGAATTTCTGCAGCAGGGCTTCGCCTGCAAACAGTCGGGAGGGAGAGAGGAAGGCAGCAGGGCTACTAGGGCTTGGAGGGAGATGTGTGTCGGGAGGGGGCGCCCTAGCCCTCTATATATAGAGGGGGAGGGGGCGGCTAACCCTAGCCCCTCCTCCAAGCCTTGGGCCGGTGGCCAAGGGAGGGAGGAGTGGGGGGCTAGGATTCTATCTCCAGTTTAAACGATTTAAACTTTCCCTTATCTAGAAATTCTATCCCTAGATTTAAACGAGTTAAATCTCTCTAGAATCGGCTGGGACCTATGGGGCCTTGTGCCCCTGGCCCAATGCGGCCAGGACACTCCCTCATAGGCCCATGCCCCCTCCCGGAAGGTGGGACCACGTTGGCCCCCTTTCGGAAGGTTCTACAAGCTTCCGGTACAATACCGATTAACCCGGAACAATTCCGAACTCCAAAAACTGCACTGCCTTATATGAATCTTATTCTCCAGACCATTTTGGAACCTCTCGTGATATCCCGGATCCCATCCGAGACTCCGAACAAAAATTCATAAACCAAGTATCCAATCTATCCTAGCGTCGAGACACGTTAAGTGTGTGACCCTGCGGGTTCGAGAATATGCAGACATGATCTTCTATCAATAATCAACAGCGGGGTCTGGGAACCCATATTGACTCACACACATTCATCGATGATCATATCGGATGAACCACGATGCCAGGATTCAATCAATCCCATATATATTCCCTTCGTCTCGCGATATTTTACTTGCCCGAGATTCGATCGTCGGTACCGTCATACCTAGTTCAATCTCGTTCACAGCAAGTACTTTACTCGTTCTGTAATCCGATATCACTTTGTGATTAACTCCTTAACCACATGCTTGCAAGCGGTGTTGATATCGATTACCGAGTGGGCCTGAAGTATATCTCTCCGACTTGGGAGGGACAAATTCCATCTCGATACATACAACCCAACAGATACTTTCCGATCACCTGAGAGACACCTTTATGATCACCCTCTCATAGGATGACGTTTGATGACCTCAAAGCTTTCTTCCGGTACCAGGGAGTTGCATTATCTCATGGTCTAAGGAATACAATATTTGACATAGGAAAAGCTTCACAAAGATGAACACGATGAAACGATCTAATTGCTTTGCTTAGTTTGGGTCTGTCCATCACATCATTCTCCCAATGATATGATCTCATTATCAATTGACAACTCATGTCTATGGTTAGGAAACCTTAACCATCATTGATCAATGAGCTAGTCCATAGAGGCGTACTAGGGACACGGTGTTGTTCACAAACCACACAAGTATTAATGTTTCCGCTTAATACAATTCTAGCATGGAATATAAACTTTATCATGAACAAGAATTATAATAATAACATCTTTATTATTGCCTCTAGGGCATAATTCCAACATCTTCCTCGACGGGTACTGCTAGTTCTGTGCCTAGCTCTTCTAGCACCACGCGACCACCACCTTCTACACAGTCAGGTACGTCATCCCCGTGGTATCTGGATTCTGGAGCTTCTTTTCATATGACTTCTGCATCTTCTATTATTTCTGCTCTTCGCTCTCTTATTTCTCCTGTCTGTGTTATCACGGCTGATAGTACCTCTCTTCCTGTTTCCAGTCGAGGCACCCTCTCTACTTCCCCTTTCTATGTTCCTGATGTTTCTCATGTTCCTAGTCTTAAGGTGAACCTTTTCTCTGCTAGTCAGCTTACTGATTCTGGTTGTTGTGTCATTCTTGATGCTGATTCTTGTGCTGTTCAGGACCGTCGTACACAGGCTCTGGTTGGAGCTGGCCCTCGGAGCATTGAGTCTCCGGGGCTATGGGAGTTATACTGGCTTCGTGTTCCTTCCGCTGACACTTCCTCTGCCAATTCTCCTGCGGTTGCTGCTTCGGTCACCGGCTCGTTTCAGCAGTGGCATCATCGGCTGGGTCATCTTTGTGGCTCCCGTTTATCGTCATTAGTTCGTCGTGGTATTCTGGGGCCTGTCTCAGGAGATGTGTCTTTACATTCGTGTCAGGGTTGTAGGTTAGGCAAACAGATTCAGCTTCCCTATCCTACTAGTGTGTCTGTATCTCAGCGACCTTTTGATTTAGTTCATTCAGATGTTTGGGGTCCAGCTCCCTTTGCTTCAAAAGGGGGCCATCGATACTATATTTTGTTCATTGATGATTTTTCATGGTACACCTGTTTGTTTTTTATGCGCTCTCGCAGTGAGGTGCTTCCTATTTATCAACGTTTTGTGGCCATGGTTCGTACTCAGTATTCCACTCCTATTCATGTGTTTCGTGCTGATTCTGTAGGAGAGTATATCTCCCAGCACCTGCGGGGCGTCCTCGCTGAGCAGGGCACCCTTGCTCAGTTCTCGTGTCCCGGCGCCCATGCTCAAAATGGTGTCGCCGAGCGTAAGCATCATCATATTCTTGAGAATACCCGTGCGATGATGATTGCTTTCTATCTTCCGCCGCATTTCTGGGCTAAGGTTGTCGCTACGTCGACTTACCTCATTAACATCCAGCCTTCTGCTGCTCTTCAGGATGGCATTCCTCTCGAGCGTCTCTCTGGTACCTGTCCAGACTACTCGACTCTTCGTTTATTTGGTTGCGTTTGCTATGTCCTTCTCCCTCCTCGCGAACGCAGCAAACTGACCGCTCAGTTTGTTGAGTGTGTTTTTCTCGGCTACAGTGATGAGCATAAGGGCTATCGCTGTTGGGACCCTGTTGGTCGTCGGATGCGCATCTCTCGTGATGTCATGTTCCCTCGCCCCACCTCTAGTACTTACCCGGCTGATGATCTCTCTTTTCTTCTTTTTCCTGATACACCTCCCGCTGTCTCTACTCCTCCACCTTCTCCTTCTGCTGTGCCTCCTTTGTTTTCGGCGCCATCCTCTCCTCCGTCTAGTTCCCCTAGTTCTCCCTGTTCTCCGGCTTCGGACCCTTCCTCCGCTGTTCCTTCTTCCTTCTCTTCTGATGAGTCGTCTTCCGCGAATGAGCTTCCCTCTTCACGGCCTGTTCGTCAGCGTCGTGCTCCAGACCGTTACTCTCCTAGTCAGTATGGTCTCTCTGTCGTCTCCGAGCCGACTTCTTATCGGGATGCCGCGTGTCATCCTGAATGGCAGCTTGCCATGGCTGAGGAGATTGCTACGCTTGAGCGCACTGGCACCTGGGATCTTGTTTCTCCCCCTTCTGGTGTTCGTCCTATCACATGTAAGTGGGTCTATAAAATTAAGACCCGCTCTGATGGATCTCTTGAGCGCTATAAAGCGCGTCTTGTGGCTCGTGGCTTTCAGCAGGAGCACGGCCGTGACTATGATGAGACTTTTGCCCCTGTGGCCCATATGACCACTGTGCGTACTCTTCTTGCTGTTGCTTCTGTTCGACGCTGGTCTGTGTCCCAGCTTGATGTTCAGAACGCTTTTCTTAATGGCGAGTTGAGTGAGGAGGTTTATATGCAGCCTCCTCCTGGGTATTCTGTTCCTGATGGGATGGTTTGTCGTCTTCGACATTCCCTTTATGGCCTGAAACAAGCCCCTCGTGCCTGGTTTGAGCGCTTTGCCTCTGTGGTGACTGCTGCTGGTTTCTCTCCTAGTCTTCATGATCCAGCGCTTTTTGTTCACACTTCTCCTCGAGGACACACTCTTCTCCTTTTCTATGTTGATAATATGATCATTACTGGTGATGATCCTGAGTATATTGCCTTTGTCAAGGCTCGTCTCCGTGATCAGTTTCTTATGACTGATCTTGGTCCTCTTCGCTACTTTCTTGGGATTGAGGTTTCCTCCACTTCTGATGGCTTTTCCATCTCTCAGAAAAAGTATATTCAGGATCTTCTTGCTCGTGCTGCTCTTATGGATGAGTGCACCATTGAGACTCCTATGGAGCTTAATGTTAAGCTTTGTCCTACTGATGGTGATCCTCTTCCCGATCCCACTCGTTATCGCCATCTTGTTGGGAGTCTTGTTTATCTTGCTGTCACTCGTCCTGATATCTCTTATCCTGTTCATATTCTGAGTCAGTTTGTCTCAGCTCCTACCACTGTTCACTACAGTCATCTCCTCCGTGTCCTTCGTTATCTTCGTGGCACGATTACTCGTCGCCTTTTCTTTCCTTGTTCTAGCTCTCTCCAGCTCCAGTGCTACTCGGATGCTACGTGGGCGAATGATCCTACGGATCGTCGTTCACTTTCTGCTTACTGTGTGTTTCTTGGTGGTTCGCTTGTTGCTTGGAAGACGAAGAAACAGGTAGCGGTTTCCCGTTCGAGTGTTGAGGCTGAGCTGCGGGCTATGGCTTTGGTGACTGCTGAGGTGACCTGGTTACGGTGGTTGCTTGCATATTTTGGGGTCTCTGTTACGACACCCACTCCACTTTTGTCAGACAGTACATGTGCTATCAGTATTGCACGTGATCCGGTCAAGCATGAGCTGACCAAGCATATTGGTGTTGATGCTTTTTATACACGTGCTCAGGTGCAGGATCAGGTTATTGCGCTTCATTATGTGCCTTCAGACTTGCAGTTGGCAGATTTCTTTACAAAGGCACAAACCCGCGCACAACATGATTTCTTACTCTCCAAACTCAGTGTTGTGGATCCACCATGAGTTTGAAGGGGGGGTGTTAGTGTTGGAGATATGCCCAAGAGGCAATAATAAAGTGGTTATTATCATATCTTCATACTTATGATAAATGTTTACATACCATGCTATAATTGTATTAACCGGAAACATTAATACTTGTGTGATTTGTAAACTAAAATAAGAGTCCCTAGTAAAGCCTCTTGTTAAACTAGCTTGTTGGTTAATATATGATCATGGTTTCCTGATCATGAACATAGAGATGTTATTAACAACAGGGTCATATCATTAGGAGAATGATGTGATGGACATACTCCTATAGATAAGCGTAGCATAAAGATCAAGTCATTTCAATAGTTCAATTGCTATATGCTTTCTGATACATAGTAACCTAATTCCTTCGACCATGAGATCATGCATATCACCTTTACTGGATGGATGCTTTGATGTCATCAAACACCACACCGTAACAGGGTGGCTATAAAGGTGGCATTAAGTGTTCGGAAAGTATTGGTTGAAACACATGGATCAAGAGTGGGATTTGTCCATCCACGTGACGGATAGATATTCTCTGGGCCCTCTCGGTGAAATGTCATCCAATTAGCTTGCAAGCATGTGACTTGGTCACAAGGGATCACATATCACGGGAACGAGAAAAGAGTACTTATCAGTAACGAGGATGAACTAGGTATGCAGAGATACCGACGATCATAACCTCGGATAAGTAACATATCGTGAGACAAAGGGAAATTGGTATCGTATGTAAGTGGTTCATTCGATCGCAAAGTAATCGTAGAAATATGTGGGAGCCATATGAATTTCCAGATTCCTCTATTGGTTATTGTTCGGAGAAGTGTCTCGATCATGTCCGCATAATTCACGAACCGTAGGGAGACACACTTAAGGATTCGACGTTGTTTGAGTAGTTATGGTATTATGAGAAAGAGACCGAATGTTGTTCGGAGTCTCGGATGGGATCCGGGATATCACGAGGTGATCCGGAATGGTCCGGAGAATAAGATTCATATAAGGAAAGTCCCGTTTCGGAGTTGGGGAATGATTCCGGTGTTTTCATCGGGAACATTCTAGAAGGTCCCGGAATGTCCGGCACTCCGGAAGGGGAAGGGGTACATGAATGTGTCATTGCATGTTGGAATGATTGCATCATGTACTAAGTGTTCTCGCTGTCCAAAATAAAGGGTTTATTTAAATCCTAAATTGAAAAGTCAAACGGCTAGTTTGAAAGTCAAACGGCAAGTTTTTGGAAAGTGGAAAGAGGAGGAAAAGAGGGAAACCGAGTTGGAGAGGGAGACCTCCTCCAACCGGCGGCCAACTCCAATGCCGAGTTGGGGAGGGACTCCACTCCCTCCCCCTGGCGCGCCAGCCCCCTCCCACCTATATAAGGAGGGGCAGGGCTCCCCTCCACACACACACAAGTTCCTATCCTCTAAACTAAACCCTAGACCTAAACCCCGGTTTAGAGCTATTGCGGTTTAGAGCCTTCTAATTGGTTTAGAGCCTTCTAATTGGTTTAGAGCCCTCTAATTGGTGTGTCTAATTACTAGACCACTAATAGCCTCTCTCATAAGCTCCACCATACTCGCACCGGCTTAAGGCGAAGCCCTGCGGGATTTCCCCTCTACCTCCGGTACCACGCCGTTGTGCTGCCGGAATCGCGAGGAGAGTGCTACAACCTCCGCTGCCTACTGGAACAAGGGAGAGGAAGGTCTTCGTCGAGTACCGAACGTGTGACCGACTGCGGGAGCGCTGCCGGAACGTGGCGCTAGAAGGATCGTCTACACGATCTTGAGATCGGAAAGAGTACGACTACATCATCCACGAGAATCTGCTCTCGTTAACCGCTTTGGAATCTTCGAGGGTGAGTTCCTCTATCGACTCGTTGCTACAATCTAGTAGATAGATCTTGGCTTGTTTGTTTGTATGCGATAGAAAATTTTTGTTTTCCATGCTACGAACCCCTACAGTGGTATCAGAGCCGTGTCTATATGTAGATCTGTTGCACGAGTAGAACACAATGGTCATTGTGGGCGTTGATGCTTTTATTGTCGATTGCTTCTTGTGTACTTTGTATCTTGCGGTATGTTGGGATGAAGCGGCCCGGGCTAACCTTACATGACATCGTTCATGAGACTTGCTCCACGCTTGACATGCAACTTGTATTGCATAAGTGGCTTTGCGGGTGCCTGTTTCTCCCAGCATAGTTAAGATCCAATTTACAACGGGTGATTAACAATACTAGTATCAATGTTGTGGTTCTTGTTCGTAAGTTAGAACGACACTTATTGAAAGCCCCAAACCACGTAAAACATGCAAAGAAAGTAGAGACGTCTAACTTTGTTTTGCAGGGGTGTGCAGTGATGTGATATGGCCATGATTGTGATTATATTTGATGTATGCAATGTTCCTTATTGTAAGTTGGCAACCGGCAGGAGCCATATGGTTGTCTTTAATTTCTGTTAAGACCTGCGTGTCTATTCAAAATAGTTGTAATAGTTGAAGCTGGTGGACGACAACCATGGAGAAGCGTCATTGACCTTGATGCTATGCCGGTGATGATGGAGATCATATTCGTGCTTGAAGATGGAGATCGGAAGCACAAAGAAGAAAGGCCATATCATATCACATATTATGAATTGCATGTGATGTTAATCCTTTATGCATCTTGTATTGCTTAGTAGACGACGGTAGCATTATAAGATGATCCCTCATGCACATAAATTTCAAGTTCTAAAGTGTTCACCCTTAGTATGCACCGTTGCCAAAGCTTGCTGCTTCGAAGCACCACGTGATGATCGGGTGTCTTTGATTCCGCGGGTGAATACAACGTAAGCAAGCCAGATTTGCTTATGCGGTAGCTAAGGTTTGATCTTGACGAGCCTAGCATGTACAGACATGGCCTCAGGAACACGGATCACCGAAAGGTAAAGCATGAGTCATATAGTAGATATGATGAACATGTTGATTGTTCGCCATTGAAGCTACATCAACTCTCGTGATGATCGGTTTTGATGTGGTGGATTTGGTTCGTGTGATCACTAAAACAATGTGAGGGATATTGTTTTGAGTGGGAGTTCACCTAGATTAATTTAATTATTAATTAGAACTCAATTTATCATAAACTAAATCAAAGTGAATTTGCATAGTTCTTGTAGTCATTGGCATCCGTTTACCACCTTGCGCTTAGTTATAATTGAGATGATAGAACTATAGAATTCTGGTTAGTTACTTTACGAACTGGTATCGTATTGTTTTGAAGTGTTAATCTAAAGTTTAAAAGTCCTATTGCAAACTTTCAGTAAGTTCCGGTTACTCCATGAAGTTTAATAATTAGTATTAAATCAAGAGTAACAATTCCAAATGTTAGTATATAAGTATCATGTTTGTCTCCATGATTCTTGATATTCAAAGGGTTCTCTTAATATCAAGGTTATCTAGGATCTGAAAGAGTTATTTCAGAAACCATGATGTGTGGAAGATATTGTGATATCTGAAACGAAGTTTTGGTTGCAACATGATAGAGTATAATATGGCAAAAGTCATGTTCTCATATTTGATGAGAATTTGCAAAAAGGTTGGAGACACTTGTTGTCCTAATCCTCCAAAAGGTTTTGGATAGCAACATTATACTCATAATTCATCGTTATAAGCTAAAAGTAGCTTGATCATGGACGATTCCATGATAAGGGTGAATATTTGATGTAGGTAAAATGTTTACTACACCAAGAGATTACTAAAGAAAGGAATTTTAAAGAACACCAAATATTTGATGATGGTGATCTACTTCAAAGTGCAAGTCCAAAGACATTGGTATTTAATTATACACGCTTTGGACTATATGTCATATGTATGACTTCACTATTGATATTGATAGATTCTTTCAAATAGAAAAGGAAATATTGAAAGAGAATCTCATAAATATATGGCAGAAAAGAAAAGACTAGAATTGTTCAGTTTAAGTATATAGATGATATACATGTTGTGGCTATATTCTTTGCTTATTAAACAATGTGGTTCTTAAGTATTTGATACTGAATTTGTTGGTATGAATCGTCATACGAAACAACAGAATTCATGAACTACAATGGCCTAAGTAACTAGCAAAAGAACATGTGATGATGTTCATCGAGAACAAATAAAGGGTTATTATGTTGCTCGTTAAACATCAAAGCTTGCCTTCAAGATTTGTTTTATCAGGTATTATGAGAACAAAAGGGTTGTTCAAATAATTTCCGTAATCCATAAAAGATGGATGATTCACAAATCTCGTTGGAGAAATCACATCCATAAAACTAGTGCTAAAATGTCGAAAGACAAATTGATTGAAAGATCACTTAGGAAGTGACATCGCTGTTTGAATTATATTGGAAAGATAACATGAAGAAACTCCATGTGGATGGAATTTTGGAGTCTTCTGATTTTTGATCAAATGACGCTTGTGAAACTTTCCTAGAGATAATTAAAACTTCGTTCATAGGCCAAAAGGGAACGAATGACTAGCTTATTGGAACTTGTACATATTGTTGTATGAAATCCATTATGTGTAGTCAAGAGCGATGGATTTCAACTTCATATGCTTTCTCCGAAAATTTGAGTGAATATATGAATATTTACTTAATAAGGATGAAGTGTGAAATATTTGAAGAGTTCAAAGACTTTCAAGATGAAGTGCAAAATCATTGTAACAAGAATATAAATAGTTTATGATAAGATCATAAAGGAAGATATTTGAGTTACAAGTTTAGCATAATACCTAAGATTTAAGGAATCGTTCCGTGGATTTGCATTTCCCGAAACACCATAAGAGTATGGAACGTTCGAGGTATGTAATTAAACCTTGTTTGACATGGTTAGATCAAAGGAATAATTCATAAAACTGCTATTATATTTTAAAGATTAAAAGCTTTAGAGATTACCGTTTTTCCACTGAAAAGAGCTCCATCATAAACCGCTGAAATGACACCATATAAGGTTATGGTTTGGGATAAAACCCAAGTTGTCCTTTCTTAAACATTGGTATGCTATGCATAAGAAAGATGTGTGCAACCAAAGTCGGATGAACCTGTCTTTGTATGATATTTCGAATAACTGTTAAGTAATCCTCCATAACACCGGAGACAAAAGTGTTTGTCACTTAAAACGTCAAGTTTCTTTGAGAAGGAATTTTTCGTGAAAAGTTAAAGTGGGAGGACAATAGAAACTTTGATAAGGTTAAAAGAACCTTAGCTGTATGTGCAGAGTTGCGCAGCGCCGAAAAGTGTTTCGGAGGTAGCAACAATGCTCATGGTTCACGTACCTCAAAAGGTTGTGGTCACGGAGATCCAAGTTCCTATTGAAACAAGTAGGTCGGATGAACAATCAAATACCAAGATTTGAGGGTTGAATCATTATTTAAGAATAATGAACCGACTACATGCAAAGAAGCGATGATGGGCCCTGACTCCGTCAAATGGCTTGAAGCCATAAAATCCGTGATAGTTCCATACATGAGAAATCAAGTTTTGAACTTGAAGGACCCTCGAGAAAGGTGTAAAACCTTATAGTTATGTCTGGATCTATAAAGAAATAGACATGGATGTTTCACATCTATGAAATAGTCGACATGTTGGGAAAAAGTTCACAACAATGTTCAAAGGTTGACTATGACAAGATTTGATCTTTCATAGTGATATTTAGTCTAGATGGATTAATGTAGCAACCACTACATATAATTTGTTATATGGTAGTTGAATAAACAAAACAAGTTCTTCTAATAGAATCGTTACCTAGGACATGTGCATAACACGGTCCATAGGGTTTTGTTAATTCAAAGGATGCTAAAAAGCATATGCAAACTTCAATGGTTGAAGTAAGCATAGCGGAGTTGGAATCTTCACTGTGATGAAACTGTTAAAGGAGTTTAAAAGTTCATCAGAGACGATGGAGATGCTTGCATTTGCAAGAAATTAAGTGGGAGCGCTAAGACATGTTTCTAATACATTATGTGGAAGACATATTGTTGATTGGAAATGATGTATCTTTTATTAACACATATTAAGAATTTCATCCCGATGAAAGACTTAGGCAAAACCTAAATATTTGGCATCAATAGACGCTAATATGGTTGTGCCAGAAGTACATAGACAAGATATTGAATGAGTTCAATATAGAAGTACAAGAAAGGTTCTTGTCGCACAGAAAGGATTGAATGAGTTCAATATTGATGATATATTCAAGTGTATTGACATTTGGTAAGTGAAACAAAGATTCAAGTATAGATTGATACTTGATGTATGAAATCACAAAGAGTGTTTATATCAATCATACTGTGGTATGTACAAATCCAGATATGTCCTATGCTCTAAATGTTGTGAGCATATACCAGAATGATTCATAAGATGATCATTGGACGATAGTAAGGATATTCTTATGATCTTTTGGAAGAACTAAGAGTATATTATTTGTAGAAGTGACAAATAGATGGTTAGTTCATTGTAAAAGTACTACATTGATACTAGTTTTGTCACAAAGTACAAATTAAGTTTATCTCAATCTAAACTAAGGGTGGCACAATATAATGGAAAGTAAGTTCCATAAGGGATTTGGATGAGTTCCAAAGTTAAGACATTGTGACAGATACTACAACAAAAGGCTAAGTATATGACTGCTATAATAGCAGCAAAAGAGGGCATTTGTGTCAAGTAGTTTGTTATCAAACTAGGTGTAGTTCACAGTGGGATAATACTATGAAGATATATTGTGCGACAATATTATCAACATGTTTTAACCCCAAAGAGCTAAAGGTCACACCGAAAGACCAAATTTATACAAAGCCATCTCATTAGAGAATGAGTGATGCGTAGAGACGCAAAGACATGCAATTACACACGGACCTGGAAGTGTCAGATCCGGAGATCAGTTGACCACTAGCAAATAGTGTACATACAACACCGGAAAGCCATAGGTGTTGGATACACAAAGGTTTGAAACTAGATTATTGACTCTAGTGCAAGTGGGAGACTGTTGGAGATATGCCCAAGAGGCAATAATAAAGTGGTTATTATCATATCTTCATACTTATGATAAATGTTTACATACCATGCTATAATTGTATTAACCGGAAACATTAATACTTGTGTGATTTGTAAACTAAAATAAGAGTCCCTAGTAAAGCCTCTTGTTAAACTAGCTTGTTGGTTAATATATGATCATGGTTTCCTGATCATGAACATAGAGATGTTATTAACAACAGGGTCATATCATTAGGAGAATGATGTGATGGACATACTCCTATAGATAAGCGTAGCATAAAGATCAAGTCATTTCAATAGTTCAATTGCTATATGCTTTCTGATACATAGTAACCTAATTCCTTCGACCATGAGATCATGCATATCACCTTTACTGGATGGATGCTTTGATGTCATCAAACACCACACCGTAACAGGGTGGCTATAAAGGTGGCATTAAGTGTTCGGAAAGTATTGGTTGAAACACATGGATCAAGAGTGGGATTTGTCCATCCACATGACGGATAGATATTCTCTGGGCCCTCTCGGTGAAATGTCATCCAATTAGCTTGCAAGCATGTGACTTGGTCACAAGGGATCACATATCACGGGAACGAGAAAAGAGTACTTATCAGTAACGAGGATGAACTAGGTATGCAGAGATACCGACGATCATAACCTCGGATAAGTAACATATCGTGAGACAAAGGGAAATTGGTATCGTATGTAAGTGGTTCATTCGATCGCAAAGTAATCGTAGAAATATGTGGGAGCCATATGAATTTCCAGATTCCTCTATTGGTTATTGTTCGGAGAAGTGTCTCGATCATGTCCGCATAATTCACGAACCGTAGGGAGACACACTTAAGGATTCGACGTTGTTTGAGTAGTTATGGTATTATGAGAAAGAGACCGAATGTTGTTCGGAGTCTCGGATGGGATCCGGGATATCACGAGGTGATCCGGAATGGTCCGGAGAATAAGATTCATATAAGGAAAGTCCCGTTTCGGAGTTGGGGAATGATTCCGGTGTTTTCATCGGGAACATTCTAGAAGGTCCCGGAATGTCCGGCACTCCGGAAGGGGAAGGGGTACATGAATGTGTCATTGCATGTTGGAATGATTGCATCATGTACTAAGTGTTCTCGCTGTCCAAAATAAAGGGTTTATTTAAATCCTAAATTGAAAAGTCAAACGGCTAGTTTGAAAGTCAAACGGCAAGTTTTTGGAAAGTGGAAAGAGGAGGAAAAGAGGGAAACCGAGTTGGAGAGGGAGACCTCCTCCAACCGGCGGCCAACTCCAATGCCGAGTTGGGGAGGGACTCCACTCCCTCCCCCTGGCGCGCCAGCCCCCTCCCACCTATATAAGGAGGGGCAGGGCTCCCCTCCACACACACACAAGTTCCTATCCTCTAAACTAAACCCTAGACCTAAACCCCGGTTTAGAGCTATTGCGGTTTAGAGCCTTCTAATTGGTTTAGAGCCTTCTAATTGGTTTAGAGCCCTCTAATTGGTGTGTCTAATTACTAGACCACTAATAGCCTCTCTCATAAGCTCCACCATACTCGCACCGGCTTAAGGCGAAGCCCTGCGGGATTTCCCCTCTACCTCCGGTACCACGCCGTTGTGCTGCCGGAATCGCGAGGAGAGTGCTACAACCTCCGCTGCCTACTGGAACAAGGGAGAGGAAGGTCTTCGTCGAGTACCGAACGTGTGACCGACTGCGGGAGCGCTGCCGGAACGTGGCGCTAGAAGGATCGTCTACACGATCTTGAGATCGGAAAGAGTACGACTACATCATCCACGAGAATCTGCTCTCGTTAACCGCTTTGGAATCTTCGAGGGTGAGTTCCTCTATCGACTCGTTGCTACAATCTAGTAGATAGATCTTGGCTTGTTTGTTTGTATGCGATAGAAAATTTTTGTTTTCCATGCTACGAACCCCTACAGTTAGAGTATATATTTGTATATTGTAGTTTCCCCATATGTTAGGAGCTTTCTGTATATTTGCACATGTACATGTACTATATATTCTGGCCTTTGGCCCTCTGGTAATACAATGATCTATTACCCTAACATCTTCCACCGTGCTTTCACTCGAGGACATTCACAGTGGTGTACAATGTCCACTTAACCGACTCAATAATGGATTGTATGATTGCGGGCATACCCTCTAAGAAACTCGAAACATCTACTATCTCCGTTCTATAATATAAGCCTTTTTTAGCAAGCTGTTTTAGTTTTCTAAAAAGAACAACTTTCTAAAAAGGATTATATCGTGGAATGGAGGTAGTAAAATATAAGGGCAACTTGAGCCCGCAACAATTTCTGCTTTCATGGCCTGTCAATCCAACCTAATAAATGAACTTTGGTTGTGCATTAGCATGGTTGATGATGTCCCATCACTAGAGTAAGTCATATTGTTACGTACACGAACAGAACATAAGTCAACTCTGTTTAGGGCTCGGCTCTGGCGACATGGGCGACCTCCCTGTGCCGTCGCCGCCGCCCCTATACGAGAGTCCCTCGGACCGCCGGAGGGCGCTGAGAGAGTCTATGCGTTCTAGGCAACGCGGGAAGCAGGAGAGACTGGGTGGAGTCCTAGTCCAATACGCAGAGGAAGAGGCGATGGGGAGACCCGTAAATCCTCACGCGATGGGAAACCTAGAACACCGAAACCGTGAGATCATCAAGCGATCTACCTTCGATCCTGGGCGGAGATCAGACCGCAAACATGTGCGGACGATGTCATCGAGGGAAGGAAAGAAGGAGATGGCCGGCGCTAGCCCTATTCAGGACAATCTGGCCGTAGGTAACGCTGCGCTCAACCCAAATTGTCGTGTGGAGGAGAACTCCGAAGCGTTCGTAGCCGAGCGAGCTCGAGCGGCATCGCGGTCAGTCGGCCTGCTGATGGCGCCGCAGGATGGTGGGGGCGATCAAGGGGGACTCGCTGAGAGACCTACCCGCCCGAACCCTTCCTGCGGTGGTTCGTCGGCGCCGCTGCCACGCCGTAGAGAGATCCTCGGCTCGGAGATGCTGGTTGAAGACGACGGCAATTGGGACGACGGAGACGAGATGGAGGAGCTAGGATTCCGGCAAGGACCGGGATCACAGATTGGGGGAATTGTTGACATGGAGGACGATGTATATGTGGAATTTGATGAGGAAGTGGAGGTGGAGGAGCCCCCAAGTGAACCCAATTCGTGGAAACTATTGGCGCGGTACAGAGCTAATTTCAAGCCGAATGCAAGAGCTATGTTTACACGCTTTGCCGAAGAGGTTTGGCATCTACGCACTGGAATCAGATACTCGGAGAGGGGGAAGAACTACTATATGATCACCTTATTCTCTAAGGGTGATTATGACTTCGTCCTGCGTGGTGGCCCGTGGATATTTAAGCAGAACGCCTTGCTAATCAAGGATTTCGACGAAGCGGCTAGGCCATCAGAGACCATCCTTGACTCGGTACCAATTTGGGTGCGTATATATGATGCGCCTTGGGGAAAACAAAAAGAGGCATGGGGTATGCGGTGTGGGAATGGATTAGGGAAGGCAATGGAGGTGGATGTGCCATCGGATGAACAAGACAAGCATGAGTTCTTGCGTGTGCGTGTGGACTTGCCTTATGACAGGCGCTTGCAAACTCAGATCACTACTGGCGTTAAAGGGAAACCGAGGAAGGTAAATGTGTTCAAGCTCAAATACGAGCGCGTACCGTATTACTGCTCACACTGTGGGTTTATGGGGCATCGGAAGGACGAATGCGAGAAGAAACGCCTTGGAGTACCATCGCTGGACTATGGCGCCTATGAACTACGGTGCAGGCCATATAAAAAGTTTGAATACCGCTGTCACTATGTTCCTCCTGCTGGACAGGCATGTGCCGGCCGTGGACTCAGTTTTGCAAGCTTCGGTAGTGCAGAGTCCCGCAAATCATCTCACCCGCGAGCTGGTCAGGGACAGCCCTTTGGATCACAGCAGCACAATCCTATTCCCGACCACGTCGGCTCGCGCGCTGACTCCTCAGACAATGAGATGCCACCCTTAGAGGACGCCTCGCCACTGAGACAACCTGCGCCGGAGTACGTAGGTGCATACGATGGCTTCGAGGAGGAAGAAATACTGGCTTTGAAGGATGTGGAACTGAACATAGCTGCTAAGATAGATGCCATGCAAATGGACTCGTGTGCAGAAACGAGGCCACATGCCAACCTGGACAGAAGGGATGTTTCCCAGCCCATAGCCCAATTCCCAGATGATGAAGTTATTGCAGCTGAGGCCGAGCCTGTCAGATACTACGTAAACCTTGAGCTAGCACCCGATCTGTTTGGCCACATGCAACAGTGGCAGGGTACAACGACGGGCAGCAGCGGTCGGGGACGCGGACCAGGGCCAAGTGACATGATTCCAGCTCTCAGAGATTTACCAAACCTTTATGTGTCGCTTGGTTCAGCGAGTGACGTGTCTATGCTCCCAGCTGACACGGTCTTAGGCAAGAGAGCTGCGGAAGAACAGGAGGTGCAGGGACAACGCCTCGAGCTTTCTCTGAATCTAGACTATGGTGGCCAGTCTGATGTTGGGAAGCAAAAGAAGGGGAGAAAGCAAGGTTCTACACAGGGACAATTTGCAACTCACAAGGGGGAGACGGACATGTGCCTTCCGGTACACTGACACCTAATGTGTGGTCTCGTCAGCAGCAATGAATTGCATGAGCTTCAACTGTCGGGGAGCTAGAAACACCCCGACAGTTCGTGAGATCGTCGAGGTTTCCAAGTCTTTTGGTCTTCGTTTAATCTTCTTATGTGAAACTAGACAAAATAAAGATAGAATGCGACATCTTCGTTTTCGTTTAGGTCTCAAAGGTTTCGCAGGGTTTAGTAGTGATGGTCTTAGTGGGGGTCTAGCCCTCTACTGGCATGAGAGTCTTTGTGTAGAGGTGCAATCTATAAATGAAAGATATATAGATGCTTATATTCGAGAGTCGCCAAGCGCACCGCAATGGCGCCTAACTTGTGTTTATGGCGAGCCTCGTGTCGAAAACCGCCATCGCATGTGGAATACACTCAAAAACCTTAAAGCTGCTTCAGATTTACCGTGGCTAGTAATGGGAGATTTTAACGAAGCGCTATGGCAACAAGAGCATTTTTCATGTACCACACGAGGTGAAGGACAAATGGCGGCTTTTCGTGAAACTTTAGCTGTGTGTAACCTAGTTGATCTTGGTTTTATAGGGGTGCCATATACTTATGACAATAAAAGAGGTGGACGGGCTAATGTTCGTGTGAGGTTGGACAGAGCCGTGGCTACGGCTGATTGGCGAGATCTGTTCGGAGACTCTTCTGTGGAGCACTTAACATCACCGGTTTCTGATCATTGTCCCGTGCTGATTCGTTTGATGCAGGAAACGCGACAGGCGACTCGGAGGCCTAGACGCCACTATGAGGTTTGGTGGGAGAGGGCTGCGGAGCTGCCAGAGCTGATCGCTACTGCATGGGAGGAAGCTGGTTCTAAGGCCAATCTTGGTGATGTGCGACAGGGACTAGACAACGTCATGCAAGTGCTCCAATCGTGGAGTAAAAAGAAATTGGGGAATCTGCTCAAAGAATTAGGAAAATGCAGGACAGAGCTAGAAGTGCTTATGCGTAGTAGTTCTGACCGTGAGGCAATACGGAGAGTGTCAGACCATATGAACGAATTATTATACCGTGAAGAAATGCTCTGGATGCAAAGGTCACGAATTAATTGGCTAAAGAAAGGTGACCGTAACACAAAGTATTTTCATCAAAAGGCTGTTTGGCGAGCTCGGAAGAACAAGATTAAGAGATTAAAGGATGATGAGAACGTATGGAAGGACGTGCCATCAGATATGGAACGGATGGCTACCTCCTATTTTAAGGAGCTGTTCACTCGGGATCCTAATCTTAATTTTGATGAGTTGCTTACTTTGATACAGGAACGTGTGACTGGGGAGATGAATGCACGACTATGTATGGAATTTTCTGAGGAGGAGATTGGCGATGCCCTATTCCAAATAGGGCCCCTAAAAGCTCCTGGCATTGATGGCTTCCCAGCACGTTTTTACCAAAGAAATTGGGAGATCTTGAAGGCTGAGGTGGTAAATGCGGTGAAAGTCTTTTTTGTAACTGGGAACATGCCAGATGGTGTCAATGATACAACGATTGTGCTAATACCTAAAGTGGATCATCCTGAAACTTTGAAGGATTTTAGACCTATTAGCTTGTGCTCGGTACTCTACAAGATCAGTGCCAAATGCCTAGTGAATAGGCTGAGGCCAATCCTCGGAGATATTATCTCTATTAATCAGAGCGCATTCATTCCCGGCCGCCTTATTACGGATAATTCTTTGGTTGCCTTCGAGTGCCTACATTTTATTGAACACAATAGCAAACTAGAGAATAATTTTTGTGCTTACAAGCTAGACTTGTCAAAATCTTATGACAGGGTGGATTGGGGGTTCTTGAGGAATGCGATGGAAAGAATGGGTTTTGCTCGCAGATGGGTGGACTGGATAATGTCATGCGTCACCACTGTGAGGTACTCGGTGAAATTTAATGGAATCCTTCTGGATTCGTTTTCCCCTTCTCGTGGTCTTCGGCAAGGTGATCCCCTATCCCCCTTCCTTTTTCTTTTTGTTGCTGATGGTCTCTCGGCCTTGTTGCAAAAGGAAGTGCAGGTTCAGCACATTACACCGCTTCGGGTCTGTTGGCGGGCGCCGGGAGTATCTCACCTCCTCTTCGCCGATGATAGCTTGTTATTTTTCCGGGCAAATGTGGTGGAAGCGACAAGAATTAATACTATCCTGGACACTTATGCTAAGAGTACGGGTCAACTCATAAACCCTAGCAAATGCTCTATTCTCTTTGGGGACTCTTGTAGCCAGGAGGAGCAAGCGGCGGTCAAACAAGTGTTGCAGGTTACTCAAGAAACTTTTGAGACAAAGTATTTGGGGCTACCTACGCCGGAGGGACGGATGAGCAAAGGCAAGTTTAAAAGTCTGCAAGAAAAGCTGCTGAAAAGGCTCCTACAATGGGGAGAAATCTATTTATCCCTAGGAGGCAAGGAAGTGTTGATTAAGGCGATAGCACAAGCAATTCCCATATATGTCATGGGAATCTTCAAACTCCCCTTTGGATTGCTAGATGAGTTGACAAAACTTATACGAGACTTTTGGTGGGGTTCTGAGAAGGGGAAGCGGAAGACCCACTGGATCTCGTGGGACAGCATGCTGAGACCGAAAGAACAAGGTGGCATTGGGTTCAGAGATATGCGCTTATTCAACCAAGCCCTGTTAGCACGTCAGGCATGGTGGCTACTGCAATACCCAAATACCTTATGCGCGCAGGTTCTCAAGGCCAAGTATTACCCACAGGGACTCCTCACAGATACAGTTTTTGCTGGGAATGCTTCTGCCACCTCGCGATCCATCGAGTACGGTCTAGAACTATTGAAGATGGGCACCATCTGGCGGATCGGCAATGGCTCGAATATACGAGCATGGAGGGAACCTTGGATCCCACGTGAGTCGTACCTAAAGCCAATCACCAAGCAGGGTCGTTGCAGGTTACGTTGGGTTTCAGACTTCTTAAACGCTGATGGTACGTGGAATACTCAGTTAGTGCAGCGCTGGTTTCTACCAATTGATGTGCAGGAGATACTGAAGATACGTACATCAAGCAGGAATGGGGAGGATTTCATTGCTTGGCACCCGGAGAAACAGGGGATGTTCACTGTCCGCAGTGCAAATCATCTAGCCTTTGAGAACCAGCTTCGCGCAGATGGCCGCCAGACCACAAGCGAGAATCCTAGAGGGGAAAGCCTGGATTGGCAGTTAATTTGGAAGTGTCCAGTGCCTCCAAAGGTTCGGATCTTTGCCTGGAAACTCGCAAGAAACGCCCTGCGACCCAGGCCAATATGAATAGTCGAGGCATGGACACACATGCTACATGCCTGATATGTGGTATTGAAAAGGAGAGCACGTTTCATGCCATGATTAAGTGCCCGCATGCGAGAGGCTTATGGAAGACAATGAGGGAAGTCTGGGATCTACCACGGAAGGACATTCTATTTGAGAACAACCAGGACTGGTTTATGCATGCACTGAAGCAGTCCGAAGTGCATCAGCGTGCAACATTTTTAATGATCTTGTGGAGGGTATGGCACGTGCACAATGAGTTGACTCACAATAAGAAACCTGCCCCTATTGAAACTTCTAGACGGTTTCTGATGGAGCTATATGGAGTCCCTGATGTTGATTGAACAGAATCCGATGATTGATGTTGACAAAGGCAAACAAGCTGTGGATGGTACACGCGGTCTTGCCAAGAAAAGAAGACAGGTGGACGAGCGGCCGCAGGTTAAACAGAAATGGCGGCCGCCAGATGAGGGAATGACTAAGCTAAATGTAGATGGAGCCTTTTCCGAGGATGGACGAGCTGGAGCGGGCATGATCCTGCGAGACTGTAACGGTGATGTTATCTTTGCAGCGTGCATGCAACTCAGGAAATGCGCGGACGCCCTAGAGGCGGAGCTTGCAGCCATGGAGGAGGGCCTTGCCCTCGCTCTGCATTGGACGGCGAGGGCTATTGTCCTCGAGTCGGACTGTTCAGAGGCAATCAAGCTTGTCTCGGAAAGAACTCCAAACCTGTCACGCTATGCTATGTGTGTTACTGCTATCCGTGAGAGAGTTAGGGAAAGAGATATAGGAATAAATAAGGTAAGCCGTGATGCAAACTTTGCAAGCCATGGCTTAGCTGGCCTAGGTAGAGTAAATGAGAGAACTGCTGTGCGGCTACATAACTACCCGCCGGAAATCGCTGAGGCGATCATGGCAGATTGTACTCCTCCTATTTGATCAATGAATTTCCTTTCCCCGCAAAAAAAAAAAAAGAGTAAGTCATATTGTTTCAGTTCATTTTATGTTCTACTAATACACTACTATTGTGTCATTATAATTGACAAAATGCCGATTTGAGAGGATGGAAAGGGTGAAAAGTTCTGTTTCTCATGAGCCGTGCGTTGCACTCAGGCAGTCACGGTAGCTTGAGTAGAAAAGCAGTCCAGCGGGTCCCATATTCTTTTTTAGGAAAAAATCGTTTAATGCGATCGAAAAATCCAAATCCCTTCTCCCCGAATTTTTTTTAAAAAAAAAGAAAAATCCAAATCCGTTTGCCAAACGAGCAGGTTGTGCGATCCAACACCCGACTCGACTCCACCAACCAACTAAGAATATCGGTGCCGATGGGCTGGAATTGGCGCCATCCGCGGCGCCACCACCACCAACCGCCCCGGGTCCGCCATGCTCTCCCTCGCCCGCCGCCCGCTCTCCGCCGCCGTCCCCGCCGGGAACCTCCTAGGCATCCACCTCTTCCAGTGCCCCGTACGTCCTGTTTTTTTCCAATTTAATTTTCCCTTCCCCTTTCTCGCCGATGTGAATTTCATCCTTCCTGTTCGTCCGGCGGCCAGGACGCGGTGGGCATCGTGGCGAAGCTGTCCGAGTGCATCGCCTCCCGCGGCGGAAACATCCACAGCGTCGACGTCTTCGTCCCCGACGACAGGCCCGTCTTCTACTCCCGCAGGCAGGCCCCTGCCCCCTTCATTTCATCCCCCCCAATCTCTTTATCTGCAACTGTCACCCGGTCTGTCAGTCCTCCACCTGTTCGATTAAATGCCCCTATCCCCATCGACATTGCAGATTATGCCCAAAACCTCACCTCTCTCACCTCGTCCCATCCATACAAATAAGCACCGGTACAGCCTGACTCTGACCGCGAAAATATTTCACCCGTGACTGAAACGACAAATGGATCAATGCCCGGGTGAACCCATAAAAGGCGTTTTTGCCACACTTTGATCCAAGACCAAAAGGATATGAATCATCAATAGTACACTGTTTCCATTACACACCAGACTATCCAGAAAAATGCACCTTCCTTCCAAACGCAATCATGGGAGTAAATTGTCCCTGCAGCAATGCAGTATACTATTCGTTGCCATCTTCAGTCACCTTCTGGAGGTTCAGCTCATCTGGCTCGGTTTTGCAGTGAATTTACGTACAACCCGAGGCTCTGGCCGCCGACTTCCTCCACCTGTCAAACTGCTTCGATGCACAACGATCCACCGTACGAGTGCCTGACATTGACCCCAAATACAAGATTGCCGTCCTCGCTTCGAAGCAGGTCTGCCGAATCCGTTCCTAATGCTTACACTCTACTTGGAAAAAGGACTTTTTCTGTGTGTGACATCGATGGATTTTAAAGCGACGTCTTTGTATCTCTCTTTTCATAATGATATGCTGATACGGCGCCATCTTGACGAGTACTGTGTTCTCCTATTCTTCTAGGACCATTGTCTGTTCGACTTGCTGCATAGATGGCAGGAAGGCAGGCTCCCGGTTGACATCAATTGCGTGATAAGGTGAATCACTTGAGGCATATTCTCTCGACTTTCTTCTTTTGATTATCAAAATATGTTAATGCTCAAACTGACGTGCTGTTTTTTTTCTTCTGTTGGGGGGCTACAGCAACCATGATCGACCTACGGATAACCATGTAAGACGTTTTCTTCAGAGACACGAGATTCCCTATCACTACTTACCAATGACTACTGGGAATAAACGAGAGCAAGAGATACTACAACTGATTGAGGGTACAGATTTTGCTGTGCTGGCAAGATATATGCAGGTAAACATCTTTTGTCCCTTTTTTTTTACCTTGTTAGTTCCCTCTTCTAAAAATTGTTACACTGGAAAGAAGCGCGGTTCTTGTCATCTCTATGGGGTACATGTATTTATGAGGCCTATAGTAGTAACATAACATATAAATAAACATTTCTGCCACATAAATATCTGTGACACGGATCATTTTTTGGCCACAGGTAATGTCTGAAAGCTTTATTAAGGCATATGGTAAAGACATTATTAACATTCACCATGGACTTCTTCCCTCGTTCAAAGGAGGGAGTCCTTCTAGACAGGTAGTGAAATTGTTAAATTTGTGAACTTAAATCATATTATTATATTCCTTTTTAGTTTAAAATTCTCCAACTTGTTTCAGGCCTTCAATGCTGGGGTTAAGTTGATTGGTGCAACTAGCCATTTTGTCACGCCAGAACTTGATGCTGGGCCAATCATTGAGCAGATGGTATTAATATTTTATCGTACAATAGTTAACCTAAATGCCATAATTATTTACCTGTCATTTACAAACGCCTACTGTAGGTGCTGTAAAATGGTCTGCTTAGTGAAGATATTTCACGTGCTTTTATATCGCCTATTCCAGTAGGTAGTTGGAAATTTAGTATTTTCTCCTTTGAATCTGATGCAGGTTGAACGAGTTTCTCACAGAGACACGTTACAGAGCTTTGTTGTGAAGTCTGAGAACCTTGAGAAACAGTGCCTAGCAGAAGCTATCAAGTCATACTGCGAGCTCCGCGTGCTACCATATGAACTGATGAAGACTGTTGTATTTTGACCTTTTTTTGTATGGATTGTTATGATGTGTATTATTTTTCCAGAATTAGCAATACATGATTCATTTATTAATATATCCAAATTAGCCGTTACGTGTGTGTGTGATTAGGTGTCTCTTATTCTGGATTGAAGCTCAAGCAATATTTGTCCGATGTATAAAACTAGCTACCAAGAACATCATTTGATGTTTGCCCCGTACACTGACAGGGCAAAGCATGTCTTAATACACCCTCTGTCCTGCAAAATTTGCATTCATGTACTAACTGCACCAGTTGAGTTTTATCTTTTCTAGCTGGTGTCCTACCTGATCAGCTACATCAACCTGCTGGAGCAGATTTTGCACACCATGAACCCAGTTATGTTTACTGCTGCTGCTCTCGCACTTGAACTCAATCAGGCCTTGTGCTGTGCTCAAGCCAAAGCAGCATGTCTCTGGTGAACCTTTTCCTGGCTGGGTCCACTCTGGGGGCTCACTGTATACCCCATAAACCACACCTGTAAGTATTTTCAAGCATCAGGTTAATATTCATATTCAGGAAGCATTGCAGGTATTGATTGTTGAGATTTAAAGCAGATAATCTGTTGAAAATTTGTTGAACCTACTTTTATTGTTTTTTGATAGCGCACCTCCAATGTGTTTCTTCTTCAGCTTCAATATGACCTGCAATTCTCAAGACTTAATTACTGTTAGCTGATACATGATTGGTTATGTAACTAAAACCTTTTTGTCCTATTAGAAATTATGCTCTGGAGGGAAGTAGCCCTACCTGTGACCTCTTGTTAATGTAGATCGATACCCGCCTCTTGTGTAAATCCCCTGATCCAGGCACAAAACTTTGCATTATAGGCCTCTTGATCATGCTTCAGATTGTATTTTGTAGTACAAGAATTGTAATTAAATGTTCCTGATAGTTCAGTAGTTGTCACCTTTTCTTGTGCGTTTAAGCAGCTTCCCTTCCTTGCACCAGATATCGGGGGTCCAGGAAGGGGCCTTCTCATAAGGAAGAACGCTCGCGTTGCTCCTCATCTCACGCTGAACCCTCTTCTTCAGCGTTGCAGCTCCTCTCAAAGCTTTGCGCATATCAATTTTTTTTCATATATTTAGCCATCTATTATATGCCAATTATAAACAGCATATGGAGTTTTTGATCTCTCACCAGTCGCTGCAGCCGCTGTGAGTGTCATCAGATCACCTGGACTCGCTACACTGACTGCAGACCGGACAGCAGAGGACACCTGCTCACGACCTGCCCCAGCAAGCTGCGCTGCCTCGGCGCAGTGTGAAGCCAGAAGCTTGGTGGCCGATGCCATGGCTGCAGCTACCTTGGGGTCCTGTCTGTCGTGGCAGGCGGCTGTTGCTATGACGGTGGCGACCGCGGTGGACACTTGTGCCACAGATACCATGGCGTGTGCCTGTGCCCTGTCGGCGCGCACCTTCTCTTTTCTGCTGTGCTTGGTGTGGCCTGCTGGCTCCTTGGGCTGGAAGAACCATTTGGTTACGGAAGTGGAGTTGTGGCGGCAGCTGATGGAGTTCCTGGTTGCTTCTAGCTGCAGATTAGAAATGATTGGGACAGTAAAAGTGATGAGATGGGTAGCTAACTAGGAGGAAGTAGAAAAAGGTAACAAGGACTGTTCATTTCAAACTCGTGAATGCGATTCTCTTGCAATCCAACTTAACTGGCACAACATGCATGTTGCAGGTAGCTAACTAGGGGGAAGTAGAAAAAAAGGAAGAGGCAAGAGAGGACGTGCTGAGTGATTACATGTTTGTGCTGCTGAATCTGATTGCTGGAAGTGGAGGTTGTGACGAGCGCGTGGGAGGTCTCTGTCTCCGGTTCCGTTGCGAAGAAGCTCCGCTTGCTGCTCCCTTTGAGCAGGAGAGCCCTGGATATCTCCTCGGCGGACACGCTCCACGACCTCGACAGGTACTCCATGGGCTCCATGGGAGTCTGCGGCGGAGGTATCGCCACGGGCAACTCCTCATCCATGCCTTGAACGGCAAGGAGACCAGAGATGGGCATAGCCAGTCGTCCCTCGCAAGCTGTCTCCATGGTCAAGCGAGACGAAGCAGCGAGTTTGCCCTTGTTGGAGACCCAGAGCAGCAGCACCAGTTATAGGGAGGAGGGAGCACCAGGGTGTTGGAGAGATGCTGGCTGTGCAGTGTGTGGTGAGGCGCGTGTGTTTGGAGGGAAGGGGGGGACATGAGGGGGACAATTCCCAGGTCTTCTTTTCTGCCCTGTCTCCGAGCTCTTCTTCCTCACTGGCTGTTTCATTCGTTAATCTTAATTAATCTTAATTAATGGGTCCCGTTCTGTCCCAGGAGGGGGACAATACCCAGGTCTTCTTTTCCGGTCAACATCGTTGGTGGATTATCACTACCTTTTTTCTGTTAGATCGAGGAGAATCAGATGGGAGTAGTAGTACCAGCAATGATTAAGAAGCATTATCATGCTGAAGGTGGGTAGGTGGTCCGTCATCGGCGATGAACGGAGAATCGAACGCCTTTTGCTTCGTTTCCCTTCAGTACTGCTGCTGCACGGAGCTCGAGCCCTTTCCATGGTAAAAGCTGTAGTAATCTTCATGTGTGTATGGATTATAACATTACTTTGTTTTGTTGAGTTTGCGCAGTCAGCCATATAAAGACAATAGGGAAGGACGCTGTAAGGCTTGCAAAGCTAATAACAAGTAGACAGTTGTTTGAGGCTTCAGCCTTATAAGAAGTTGCTGCACATATCTTGTAGAATTGGTAGGAGAAGCTAGCTAGGAGAATGACATTCGGGTGGCGAGAAGAGACGCCCGTGTTTGAAGAAAAGGGGACATGGAGTCAGCTGCTACAGGATACTCCATCCGTTTCAAATTATTCCGCCGGCGCTTTTATATAGATGGGCTAGTACTCTCTCATTTCTCAATCAAAAAAATCTTAGGATTTTTAAAATAGATAGTATGAAATATGTACTACGTATACTAAAAATTCTAAGAATTTTTTGATAAAAAATAAAAGAATACTAAGCCACCTAGGTAAGTGTGCGCGCAGAATATTTTGAAACAGAGGGAGTAGATCGATGCTCTGCTTTTGGCTTGCCATTGCTAGCAACAGTCAGACTTTTTTACTTACTACTGGATTAACTCGGATGATCGTAAGAATGTTACTACTACTGATTGATTATCAGGGGGACAGAGCATTGTAAAAGGATTGCAGCCTTGCAGGTTGTTTGTTTTCTTGCATGCACTGTAAAAGGATTGATTGATTGTCAGGGGACAGAGCACTGTAAAAGGATTACTACTGCTGCCTGGTATACATACATACATACATGCTCTGATTGACGATGATGGTGGCGATGATGTGGTCTCTTCTGCATAGGTACCCTCTCTTTTGAACCTTTTTTTTTCTTTACCATGGATGGCATGGCGAACGGAAACAACATTTTTGACTAGAGAAGGAGCAGCTGAGTCCCCAACCGGCCTGTGCATCAGGCCTAGGGATGGCAATGGGGCTCCAAAACCCGCAAATCCGACGTGTACCCGCCTTAAACAGGGAGGGTTTTGGTAAAAAATTAGACCCGCTAAGTCTAATGGGGCGGATTTGGGGATGGCAAACCCATACCCGCAGACCCGCATACCCGCTCTAAGCCTTAATTCTATTCCTAATAATGCTATGTCTAACCACAAGTCCCACGCGACCACGCATGTACACAACAAACATCATATGCACGCGATAGAATATGGAGTCCTAGAGACAAAACATGCATGCATGCGTCCATTTCCACCAACCCCATCCCAATATCCCATCGTTTTCTTCCCACATGCGCCAGCGTCGCTCCCGTTGCATGCGCTGGCGGGTATCCGTTGGGGGCCCCGAACCCGACCGGGTCACGGGTCTGGTAAAAAATTAGACCCGACTAAT
This sequence comes from Avena sativa, assembly GCA_916181665.1. Lineage (NCBI taxonomy): Eukaryota > Viridiplantae > Streptophyta > Magnoliopsida > Poales > Poaceae > Avena > Avena sativa. Next base: position 60,105,594 of record OV702289.1, read on the forward strand.
TAAACGGGACGGGTATGGGGGTGGCGGACCCGGCTCCGAACCCGGCGAGTGTCATGCCTAATCAGGCCATTTTTCCACTCCAGATCTTGATGCTGGGCCAATCATTGATCAAATGGTATTAATACTTTTTCTGCATAAATTTTTAGCCTAAGTGCTGTAATTACAGCAAGACGAGTGACAGGGAAATGTAAACAATAGCACAACCAAATATTATACTTGTCTGTCCAATCGTACAACCAAAATCCAAATATTATGCAAACCAACTTGTGGTTGGGTGGCTAGGACTAGGAGGGTGGTTGTACTCCCAGCCCACCAGAGTTCAAACCCCAGGTTTGACACTGTGTGTTGCGTAAAAAGACGGAATATTCTTTCAGTGGGAGGCGACGTTCCCGTCGACAGCGAGGCGCCCGTGGTGACTTCGTTAATCTCAAGACCTGATCCGCCGGCTCAGGCTCTCGGAGGTGCTCATAGGGGTAGGATGTGCGTGTGTACGTTCATAAGGGTGGGTGCATGTACGTGTTGTGAGCGTCTAAGATTGTACTGTGTTTCTCAAAAAAAATATCCAAATATTATAGTTGTATGTCCAATCCTACTTCTGTGAGCTAAACCCAAAGGATCAGACCATATGGATTCCTAATTGCTCAAACATAAGCTTCAAAAGCATCTATTATCAAACTCTCGGTGTAGAATCTGTAGCTAATTTAATAGAACAGGGTCATGGCTCGATGGTTGTGATCAGGAGTCAAAGTGGAGTAGTGGCTACCGCTGCATTGCATGATTGCAGCGTGGCGAACTAGGTAGCACATATGATCTCTTTATGATGCTACTAGGAACGCAACACACGAATTCCATCTAATTGACATCCCTTGATTGCCGTTGCTAGTGGATTAAGCAAATGCACTTGGTTCACCAGCTTTGATACCTACAATCAAGTAAAGAGTAAAAAAAAAATTAAGAACTGAGATAGAGCAAATCTAGCTAGTTTAATGGACTTACAAACAACAATAATAAAGTGATTATCAACAAGGAATTAGTACCATTGGCAATATTAATAAGTTTCATGTTACAATTTGAGCAGAGCACAAGTGAAGGCTAAATAGACAGGAAGACATCTATGGGACAGTAACATAGAGTAAGTTTAAATAAAGACAAGTTACATGACCAGCTAACGCATTTCGAAAAAAAGAGGCCGGGGTTCGAGAAAAAAAAAGGTTTTAACAAAACGAATTGCCATCAATACATACATCAAGACAACACATGTATGACCAGCTAATGCAATCAGTCCAACACAAGAGGTGCACAGCACAGTGGCACCACAATAGCCAGTTTAAAGTAACTACTACTGGCAGGAATTTACTTGCATCAACAGCAACCAAGACAAATATAGAATCTAAGATTCGTCTGACGTGTCCAAAATAACAAGTGAAAGACGTTGGGCTGGGCAGGAACCGCAATAATAAATGATTGATGAACTGAACTATCACAGAAGCGAGGCGATGAACCCTTGAGGCTACAGCGTACTCCCAAGCTGAAAAACAGGTGACAACCTGATCATGATCGTAAATACGAGGCAGAGAGGGAGAGAACATCAAATCTCATGATCGAATTAAGGTACCTCGTCACACCATGTGTCAGTCTATGCAAGCAGTAGAGTAGGGCGGTTGGGATGTGTTCTGGCTGTTGTCTCCAAGTAATCCTTTGCGGCTGCCACAGTGCTGCTGAGCCAGCCACGCACTTCACATTTTATACTAATTAGGCTGGGGAGGTTACCGATTCCGAAAGCTTCACTGCTGAGAGAGTCAGATTCCCCCGCGTTGAATGCAATGTCCAGTTTTTCCAGCTTGGGCATGGATCCTGGCGCAAACATCAGATCCATCCCTCCAAGCTCTACCCTATGATACCGTAACTCTATCAGGCATCGGAATCCAACTCCACCGCTAACCCTGAGCCTGTCTTTAGCCTTTGCAGTTACTTTTAGAATCAGAATAAGCAGAGCTGGCAAGCCTCCAAGGATGCAGAGATCCTCCTGCCCGACTCCCTCCATTTCAAGGTAAACCTTCCTCAGTTTCTGTAGCTGCCCAGGTTCACACAGAAAGCTGAGTGCCTGTTCTGCGCCAATGCCGACCCATTTCAGAAGCTGCAGGGCTTGCATCTTCGCAGTTCCATCAGGAAAATTAACTCCAACATCAACAAGCAGGACCTCCAGCTTCACAAGATTGACAAGAATGACTGGAAATTCAGAAATAAGTGTGCCTCGAAGGTCCAGCATCTCTAAGCACCCTAGATGCATGATTTCTTCTGGTAGCTCGCTTACATTTGTATTCCTGAGGTTGAGATACCTCAACCGAAACAACCTCCCTATTTTTGCTAGATGACGGTTTTCCAATTGCTTGCAATCTCCAAAGTCAAGAACATGCAAACGCGTGAACCCGTCCAAAGAAGGGACCTCCGAATGATTCCCAAAAACACTGAGTGATCTGACATTAGAGAATGCATGTCTTGTCAATAGGGTAGAATCTATTTGTTGCTTGCCACCTTGGAGAGAGAGACGGCGGACTTTGCTTTTTGTGCCAATAGTTGGATCCTGAACACCATCTATAGTAACAAAGTTCTCTTCGATGGACTTGGATACGATGAAATCAAGAATTGTGTCATGAACTCGAAAACTCTTCACCTTTCCATGTTTATTTGTCTCCACTGGCTGGAGCAAACTCCTATTCACCAGCTCATTAAAGCACATCTCTCCTAACTCATATAATGTATATCTGCCCTGTTTATGAATGAATCTTTCAGCAATCCATCTCCTTATCAGCCCCTTTTTCCCAATAATACAATCCTCTGGGAATATACTCAGATACAATAGACAAGTTTTCAGATGAGGAGGAAGATCAAAGTAACTAAGTGATATTATCTTCATCATTGCTTCCACACTAGGATTTCTTTCAAGTGCACGACCAATGGAATCTTTCACTTCACTCCACACGGACTCTGATCTTTCTGTGTTGGCCAATAAACCAGCTATAGCAATGATGGCCAAAGGCAAGCCGTCACATTTTTTCAGTATCTGTTCGGAAATATCTTCAAGGTATGGAGGGCAACCTTCTTCCAAGTTGAACAGTCTTTCATTAAATAACTTTCTCGAGTGCATAATATTTAGAGGCCTCATATTATAAATATGGCCACCAAAAGATGCATGACATGATTTGGCGACATCATTTATACGAGTAGTGGTGATTATTTTGCTGCCAAAATTTGCCACAGGGAATGCACACTTGATAATATCCCATGTTTTCACGTCCCATATATCATCAAGCACAATAAAATATCTGCACAGTTAATTTCTTTAGCAACGTTAGCATGACTTGAAATAAGGACGCGACTCCAGAGTAAGCATTTGCTACTTTTAAGTAGCATACATTGTAGAAAACACACAGGCAAGAAAAGCAATAAAATCTTTGCTTTTGAAAGAAAAAAGGATTACAGAGTACGCACTTAAGATATGTATTGATTTGTACTCACATGGTCTCTCTATTCTAGTATAATTCATGTTTTAGACATCATGTACTTAATGAATACAAACATTTCACATCTATCATATACTGAAAAGCAAGATACAGAAAAAGAGAGGAGAAGACTAGAAAATCTAACATCCAGCCATTGATTTATATACAATCTATGAATAGTTTATTGAAACGTTCAATCTTCATACTTGTAACTAAAACCATTATAGCCAATAGATCATCAAACATGCATCTAAACATACTACAACCGTTCTATCTTTTATTTCGAAATGGACAACTGCTCTATCTTCTTAAAATAAATCAAGATTTTGCTTTCTTCCTTGCAAAGTAAGAAAGGCACACGACTTGAGGGGTAAAAAGGAGTGCAATAGATCACATATCAAAGGAAAACAACTAAATAAATAGGATTCTAACATAAGAACCATCCTCCCGCTAGCTAGGACTATGGATGCACTATTGAGCAGTATAAATCTAGAGGAAAAAACTACCATAGTCACGAAGGTTTATAAGAACTATTTTCTATACGATGCATGCATGCTTTTGAAGTTCAAAAGGTTTTGGAGTAGCTGGATTTGAGACCTGGTTAGCTTAACTATTCTCCAAGGAAACGAAATAAATATTCGAAATTGAAATACAAAAGAAATAAGAAAACCATGAACAAATATGTCTCTGCCACATGTTATCCCGTAATGCATAAGTGTATGATTGAGAACTCAAACTCAAACCCAAGGATCGTAAATGATAGAAGGGATACGAAAAAAAAGGATGAACTGTAAACAAGGAGAAGAAGAAAATTATTTGTCCATCATGAAAAACTCTATGAATAGTAATACCCATTATTGGTTAACAATGGAAGGAAACCAAAAAATATATCTTAAATCGGTTCAAAGATATATGTTCTCTGCAAATCCAATTAAACTGCAAATCTTTTTACTATTTATCGTGCAAAAAGTTCAATACTACTATTAATATTTATTTATTTCCATATCTTCTTGCTATCGTTTCCTAACAAATGGCAGAGTTATAGCCTCAATTTTTTGTGAAATGAATCAGATGGTAGACAAAAACAAAATGAGCAGCATTTAGAAAGAATTACCTTTGAATGAAAAGGCTAAAATATTTTGTATTGGTGTAAGTATAAGGATAATAAAAACGGTGAAGATGTTCCAGGCACATGTAGGTGTGTCGCGGTTCTACTTCTTGAATAGTATATAAAAAATCAAGATATGAATGCATAGAAGCATTTTGGCAGCATATTTACTACTAGTAGTACTTCCAACGATGTTTCTCAAAAAACTTTTTGTGCACTTGAGGACAAAATAAAAAGGCGATAAAATTGTACCTTTTGTAGGCTAGGAAGTCAGTGATCTTAGTGATAAGAAGTTGTAAGCTCCCTGCTTCGGTGTCAGCATAACGTTGACCGGTAACTTGAGAAAGCACGATTCTTAGGATATCCATTATGTTTGGATTTCTTGAGACAGACACGAAAGCTCGGAATTTGAACCTCTTCTTCAGATGTCCATACACTTGGTTTGCAAGAGTTGTCTTGCCAATTCCTCCAGATCCAGTGATGGAGACCAAAATTAGCGGGTGTGTTGATTCCCACTCGTCTTCGGTTTTATTGTTCTGTTTGGTTTGTGCTCTTTTTGCATCCTCCTCTTCTGTCAACAGTTTGATTATATAATTTTTCGGTTCATCTATTCCAACAAGCTTTGATGCATTCTCAAAGATAACAAGTGCTCTAGGGTCAACAGTTGCATTGATGGTCTTGGAGAAGGCATCGCGAGCTTTGTACCTTGCATTCCTCTCGCCCACCTCAATGGTTTGTTTCTTTAGATCTTGAATCTCAATTCCACTCCGATGACGCTTCTTTAATTTCCCGAGTTTTCCCAAGGAATGCTTGATCTTCGCCACCAAGCCATCTTGCTTAGCCTCTTTGTGGTCGACGGTTTGCATGAAGTCGTCGATGGAGTCCTCCATGTCGTAGGAGAGCTCCCGCACTGCCGTCATCCATGCCTTATCCTGCACGCCAGGATCCTCCTCCTCCGACATCCTCAAGAGAAATGCCTGCATGGCGGTGAGCTCGTCCATGAGGAACTTGATGTCACCACGGACCCCCTTGAGACGCTTGCACTCCTCGACCAGTAGAGTGGGCAGCTTCCCCAGGACAGAAAGCAAGGCCCCCGTCGCCGCACTCACCAGGACCCCCTCCATGGTTGGCTAGCTTCTTGTTGCTTGCACTTGGAGCTCGCTCCCTTATGTTTGCGTGTGTACCCAAAAACAGGGTAGGCTGAATGTACCCTCCCCTGCCCCAAGCCATAAGGTTACTTAATTAGTTATCAATTGTGTGTGCTTAGAATTAAGCAACTAAATAAGTTGTTGAGAAAAAAAGTAAGTCACTGCTTCCCACATCTTCCATGTTCGTCCCATGCTAGAGTCAAAAGCTATGAAAATACTATTTTGCAAAAACAGTCCACCAACCTGTTTTTATCCCTGCAGCTAAACGGATGAACCAAAACGACTCAAACTATTCCTCCTCTGATCTTGCCATCTAGTATATACTCGAAATTGATGATTTCTGAACCTGTACGCCCAGAAACAGAAGATGAACATATATTCTTGTCCATACTCCCAAAGGACTTGCTACTCCCATTCCCTAGAAACCTAGGAATCACAATGAGATGAGCATGGAGGGTGAGGGGAACTCACCCTTGAAGCTTGAGCAAAGGGAATCACACAACACAGGGGAGGTGAGGATTTTCTCTTCCTCCCCTTCTTGCTCCTCTTCTTATCTCCCCTTCTTCCTCCTCAAGCTCAGGTCCAAGGGATGCACTTTGACGTGGTGCTGATGGGATATATCAGGGGAGGAAAGGAGAGGAAGGGGAGATGCCATGGGGAGGGGAGGGGGCCCTTGAGTGTGAGGGGAGAGGGAGGAGGCACCATGGAAAGGGAGAGATGAGCTCATGGGTGAGGGACAGGAAGGCCACGAGTTGGAGCAGGGACAGGGACAGGGACAGGGACAATGGAAGCCTTATCCCTTCGGTTTCAAGATATATTCGAAATCCCCTTTAAATTCTAGGAGCCATTGGAACGAGAAAAAAAGCATATAAGATGCAATCAGAACCAGATTCCGGTAAAGGAGTAGTCCATTTCGCTTTGTCGCGACGAGCGCGACGCATTATAAGAATGGGATTTCCTAATTTATATTCCCTCTGTTATTTTTCCCCAAATGGAGGATGGACCCATGGCATCCTCCAATCTACTTTATTGATTTATTTAATATGGGGAGAAAAAAGCAAACATCAAAAAACCCGAATCTACCATGCAACACCTACAGACCCGATAATGGGTGAAAATCATGTCAACAAGGTCTTACGTCCGAAAAACAAAAAAATCCCTCCACCAGCTAGGAATCAAGAACAATCTCATACGGTTTAGCAGACTTTTAGCGAATACCTTAATGTACACACCAAAAAAATCGTCAACACCGTCGAACCATCGAACAATCTTCATGGTTAAAATCAACACAAACTTTACGGATCCTGCCCATGAGGCCACCACGACGCCAAAAAATGCCCCCACCCTGCGTGAGTCCATCATCACGCGTGCCGTCGAGACCCCGCTGCATCACGCTGCCGAGACCCACCGCCGCCAACATGGTAGATGGAACACCGCTCCACCAGCTGACCCCCTCCAGGCATCTCGAGCTCCAAAACAATGCCCTCAAGAGGGTGAACGACACCAAAGTATCGTCATCGTCCGATCCGGGAGTCTCCAGATCTAGAGTTTCCCCTGGAGCCTTAGAGCATCTCCACTAGCATTCCTAGGAGGGCCTCTCCAGACCGTTTTTTATCTGGACGGCAAAAATTCGCCTAGTCGCGCTCCCATGCGGCCAGTTTTTACCGGATTCGACCCAGTTTATATCAGGGGATCCTAGGCCGAACCCGGGCCGGGTGTTGCCTTGAACGCCGGATGAAGCAGAATCGACGGGAAAGAAAAAACCGCGTTGGTGGCCCCGTCCTGTCAACGTGTGACCGAGTCGTTCTCGTCCCGTCGCCTCGGCTCCCGTGATGTACCAGCTTGCAACGACCGCCTGTCCACTCTCCCATGCGTCGTCGTAATGGCGTGCCACCGCCCCGCTCACCTTCCTGGCGTTTCCACTTTTCCCGCGGGGGGCGCTACACCCTCGCCGCCATTTCCTCTTTTGGCTATAAATGCCATCCGCTCTCGCCATCTCCAGAGCACACACTCATACCCCCATTCCCTACTCACAAGCTTCAGTTTTGGTGATGAGAAGAAGAACTCGGTGGCAGCAATGGAGGAGCGCTATCCCGGCGACCCTGTGGCGGCAAACGGTTTTGGCCGGCGCTCTTTGTAGCCGTGGGAGGTACGGCTGCTCCACTACACGGGCTACCCGACGCCACTGGACTTTCGCTTCCCGCCGACGTGGAAGCTCAGCGCGGGCAGCGTGCCCATTCCGCCGGTGCCGAAGGGGCACAAGCTGGTCGACGAGATCCAGGCGGTTGCCGCCATGGAGGACCCCGTGCTTGCCGAGTACCCTGGAAAACCTCTCCCACTGGGAGTTTAATGACCTAACTTCTTCATTAGTTTTTGATTGAAGTAGTCATGGATCTCTTCCCAAAATTGTTCTAACGTTGGTTAGCTCCAACATGTGTTTCATGATATCATGCAAAATATAAATTATTATCCTCATCCTACCACATCTTTCTTGTTTCTTCTTCACCTTGCTACAAATTTAAATGAAGAATTATCGTCCTCATCTTTTAAAATTTATGAGCCGTTTTATAAAAGGGGATAAAGCTCACCTTATTCGGGCGCCAGGATGAGAAGGTGCCGGTGATGGTGCTAGCGCCCACGCGGGTGCCGATGTTGGCGCTCATGCAGGTGGCGGTGCTGATGCCAGTGCCAATGTCGGATCTAGTGCCGGTGCGGCTGCTAGAGCCGGCGCTGCTATGACCTCCGGGATCTCCAAATCCGGCGAGTTGCGACAACGTAGAGAGGATGAAGACATGTCGGTGCGGGTGCCGGAGCCGGCGGTCCTATGACCTCCAGGATCTCCAAATCCGGCGAGTTGCGATAGTGCAGAGAGGACAAAGACATGACGGCCGCGCGGATCCGGCGTTGGCTGGCCCCAGCGATTGAGATAGAGAGGGGGAATAGGGTAGCCGGTGTTTCGGACTATCGGCGGAGGCGGCAGGTAGTCGGCGGTGTCAACGTCGGCGGGAACATGGCAGTGAAAAGACGAGGCCGTGCAAACAGAGACGTGGCGGAAAATATGTGATATTTGCGAGCTGCGAAGACCGATTCCTATTTTCTTCAATTCTCTAAAGCGTTTGTGGATTTGGTTTGGTGCAACTTATGCAGTCAGAGGAGAAAATATTACTCCTCTAACTACCGACTAGGGATGAGTGGGAGCAACTCTAACAGTCTTTTTTTTAGCGTCACCACCTCTTTATTCAAACTTCAAAAAGTACAGGGATATTTACATCAGCCGGTGGTTCTAGGAGCCATACAAAACAGCCTGAACTATTAAAAAGAGAAAATCTCGATAGATTATGGGGTTCCTGGTTCAAGCTCTAGGTTCAAAACAAAACGCTGCACTCTGGAACTCTATGCTTCTAGCTTTGATCTCCCAAACTAGATGTGCATACGGTCCCATCGTTCCTTCAGAAATGCTCTGAATTACTGTCTAACAGTCGCTTGCGACGTGGATTCTCGTTGCTGCAACGTCGGCTGCTAGGGACAAGGCTTCTCGACAGGCCATGGCCTCGAGAATCTCTGGTTCGCTGCGTCCCTCGAAGACCACAACTGATCCTCCTCTGAAAACTCCTTCTTCATCTCTTGCAATAGCAGCAAGCGCCCCCTTATTTTGCGTCTTGTCAACTGCCGCGTCAACATTAATTTTCAGCACCCCCTTGGAGGAGCAATCCATCGAGGATGAACTACTTGTGGTTTCTGCACAGTAGATCTCTCTGACCATTTGGCCGAAACATCCAAATCTCTCACAAAACTTTGAATGAAGCTGAACGTCAACAATGGGCTTTGGTACAGATCTTCATGAATAACTTTTCTTTTTGCATGCCAAATTTCCTATAATGTCACAAAACACTTGACCTGATCGTTCTCTGAGAGAGACTCAATCATCGTTGCCAAGAAATCCTTGCATGGCCGCCACTGGACATACTAACATGTTCTATGATTTCTTCGTCAACCAGTGCCCATACGCTTCTTGCCATGTTGCACTCGATCAAAGAGTGCCTCCACAAATCTCTGCCCCCCGTAGACTTGGCACATATCATCTTGACTCATGTTGCGATGATGACAAACATCCGCTGTGGGCAGCGACTGCTTCGCCAAACGCCATAAGAACATATGTATCTTGGAGGGTACCTTAGTTTTCTAGAGAGAAAGCCACTACTTCTCCTGCTTCGAAATATCAGAGTTCCCGCCTGTATCCTCCAGCTGTTGGAAATATGCCCTAGAGACAAATAGTAATAAGGACTATTATCATATTTTATAAAGTTTATAATTAAGTTTTATATCATGCTATAACTGTATTGAGTGGAAATATCAATACACGTGGGATATATAAACAACCAGGGGTTCCCAGTGAAACTCTAGTCACTGGTTCATTGGTCAACAAATGATCAAGTTTCGTGATCATGTGGCATTTATGCCAGTTGAAAATGGAGTCAACTCATTCTGAGAATGAGATGATGAACCAATACCCAACCTAAACATCGTGACCCGATCATGTCACGAAGTTCAAGTTATGATGATTAGAAATGGATCCTCGTAGACTATTCCTTAGACCGCGAGGCTATATCAATCACTATCTCCCGAGAGTGCTTAGATAGCATCAAGCGCCACTTGGTAATACAGTGGTTATAAAGGTGTGTTCAGGTGCTCGGAGGAAACCGTAGAGGAAATATATGTCAAGGGCGGGATTTGTCTGTCCACGTGACGGAAAGATACTCAAGGGCCCACACGGAGAAGTTATATCCAATAGTTGCGCAGCGTGTGATTTGATCACAGGGATATCACTTGTCGGAACGAGTCAAGTAGCATTGTTCGGTAACGAGATTGAACACGACATGGTGATGTCATTGATCAGATCTCGGGCAATGCAAGTATCAAGAGACAAAGGGAATAAGACACGACCGTCCCGGTTCAAACGACAAAAGATCTTCGTGGAACGCACAGGGGTCACATGGCCATCCAGGTCCCTATGTCGATCATTAGTCCGGGAGTGTCCCGACCATGTCTAGAGTGTTCCTGAACCGTAGGGTATCACACTTAAGGGTTTGATGATGCTTAGAGAGTGTTTATAGGATCGGAGGAATCGCCGAAGAATAGTAGAGAGAAAACCGGAAGGGTTTTGGTAAGTTCGGAGGATGTCCGGAGTGGAGATGGAAGGTGTTCCATAGCCACAGAGATTGAATAATATGTGAATGAATGTTAAATATTGATTTAATCATTTATTCATAATTATTTAATAAAGAGAAAATCAATTTAAAAGGTCAAAAGGCTTAATGGGCCGATTCCGGAGGGAAGAGTGCCTATTAGGGAAAGGCAAGAGGGGAGAAGGGGCAAGGGGGTGGCCGGCTGGGCCAAGCCCCTCCCTCCCCCCCTCGCATGGGGCCCACTAGGGCCGGCTGCCCCCTCTCCCTCTCCTTTAATCCCACCTCAGGACTTTGAGGGAGCTAGTACCTCCCCTCTCCCTATATATAGTGGGGGTATTTGGCCAGATAAATACATACAATATTCAATAAAGGTCTTCTCACTTTTGGGAAGACCTCCAATTGATATTCTCTCTCTCTCTCTCTCTCTCTCTCTCTCTCTCTCTCTCTCTCTCTCTCTCTCGTGACCGTGGTCCCAAGTTCGGACTGCGCGAACGAGAGACATCTTCACCGCGGAGCGCCGTCGCGCTGCGGGATTTGGATCCAGGAGCTCTACTTCCGCAACTGCTGCTGGATCGGGAAGCGGGTGTCATCGTCAGGCACCGGACGTGTGTAACTCCCCGCGAGGTGTCACACTTGAGGCACTCAAGTCGTTGGAGCTATATGAGCGCAAGGACTTCATCACGACCTTGAGGTCAGCTTCGGCTCGTCTACATCAACCACGCTCTCCTGAGCGTTGACAACACTTTTCGGTCTTCAAGGGTAAGTTCGCGAAAATCCCCTCCCATTACTGTATTACTAATAGATAGGTCCTAGCAGCATCAGGGGTTCAGGGGCGTAGGATAAATTTTATTGTTTTCATGCGCGGAACCCCTAAAGTGGTATCAGAGCCAGATCTATGCGTAGTAATGCTAGTACGGGTAGAACACACGAGATGTAGCGTGTGGGCGTTGATCTTTTAGTTGTTACCCTCCCACGTGTACTTGTGTATACCGCAGTAATGCTTGATGAATCGCCCCCCAACCGACTTTACGCGTTCATTCATGAGACTGGTCCACGCTTGACATACGACTTGTACCGTATAAAGTGTCTTATGTGGGTGTCTATCTCTCTCGCATTAGTTGGTATGTCATTTACAACGGAGGGCCCCGAAAGGGGTGTAGTATAGACAACTACTTGATCAGCGTTGTGGTGAAAGTTCGTAGGTAATAACGGTTCTTGTGCGAAAGCCTATTCAGCCACGTAAAATATGCAAAGATAAAGTAGAGGCGTCTAACTTTGTTTTGCAGGGGGCGTTGCTTTGTGATATGGTTGTGGCAAAGGTAAAGTGATTACCCTATGTTACGTAGTGTTAGATAGTCACGAAGGTGACAGATTACCATGCTGAAAAGAAACCTGTACCCTGGTGTCTACGGCACCGGAACCCTGGCGCCGGAATCCGGTGACAACGGATGGAGATCACGACGTGAAGGACCATATTACATCGCATTTACATTCAATGTTATTGTTTGTATATCTTATTGTGTGCTAGTATTAGGTACTCGATGGTAGCCTAATAAGATGATCCTTATTAAAATTACCAATGATTGTGTTCCCCCTTAGTGTGCATCACCAAGAAAGTTCTTCGGTATGAGGCAGGCCGTGATGATCGAGTGTCAGACATATGTACGTTCGCATACAGTGGGTGTAAGCCATGTTGCACAGCGAATACACTAAGGTTGAGTCGGCGAGCCTAGCATGTACATACATGGCCTCGGAACACGGATGGTCGAAAGATCGAGCACGAGTCGCATGAATAATGTGACCGGCGTTTAGCGTCCACCCTTGAACCCACATTGATGGCCGTGATGATCGGGGGAGATGTGGCTGAAAGGGGTTGTGTTATCACTAGGAACCCTTCTGGGGATAGGTGTTTCTGAGTGAAGTTATTATTAACTCATTTAATTATAAACTTAGTCTAAATTATCTTTGCAATTATAAATGTAGAAAATGGTCCTCCCCGAGATTACCTTCCCTGTTGACGATTGGTTAGAAGGAGAGAAGCTCAGGCTAGACGGATCAAACTTCTCTATATGGGTTACGCGTCTCCACGTTCTCCTTAGCGAGAATGACGTGGGTGACTACATACTCGATGAGATGGATTTGGATCAGCCCATTGACCTAGAGACCCCAGAGCGGCGGGAAGACCGCTATTATTGTCGTGAGATGTCCACCTTCATATTAGTTACAATGTGCTATGGGATTTTGGATGAGCTGTGGCCACTCGTGGGCAATCTTGACCCTCGGGCGACTATGGTACAGCTTAGGACACATTTCGTGGAACAAACATGCATATGGGAGCATGAGCTGATGGGAGACTTCCTCTCCATTAAGATGGAGGAGAACTCATCACTTGACAACCACTTGGAGCGCATGCATGATGCGTACATGAGTCCTGCATACTTCCTGGATAGCTGAATGACATGCTCTTTTGCAAATAGCGTTGTGTTGCGGTCGCTGCCACCAAGCTACCAAGTACAAGTCAGGACTTGCATTATGAGAGGCGACACAGAATCAATGGAATTCCACAGGTTCGTATCACATCTCAGGAATGTGATGGTTGAACCCGATGTCGCTGAGGTCATCAATGACAAAGGTATATATTTGATATACAATTTTATAAATGTTATAGTCTTGCAAACACATTTGCAGTATTAAGTATATTTGATACTTGTTCTGTTTTACTGAAAACAGGTCCTTCTGCATGAGAGGTGCTTGCTAGAGAGGAGGTGACATTGCGTGTTGATGGCAAGCATGATGATGATGGCCAACGACACTCTCCCTCAATATTTATCACTTAGTTTATGTTTTAGGATGATTATAGTAATCAAAAGATTGTGAACTTCTTTAGTTTGTCTCACACTTTGTGAGACGGTTATTCATATCAGTTTGTAACAAACAGTTGTTCTACTTTTATGAATGATTTCTATTTGTGTTCATATCTTGTTTGATTATATGTGAATTATCCTTGTTGTTTGAAACTAATTGATAATACATGAACATTTGTAAAATATTGAAATGCCTTAAAATACCCAACTTAATGATATATTCATTAATGAATGAAACCATTGTTTGAATTCAAAGTTATTGATAATATGTGAAAGACACTTGTTTTCTTGTCACATATAAATCATGCCTAAGTTTGGCAAAATAACTTGAACACCGTGTATTACTTGAATACAAAGTGTTTAATGAATTGTTAAAAGTAAATACATATTCGATGTATTGTGTTTTAATAAAATGGTAATTATCATTATATGATTGTTTAAATGTGTAAAGAAGTTTACCAAAGGAAACATGAGGATGAAACTATTTGATATGATCAAAGTGCTTCATCAACAAAGGGTATAAATATAAATGAGAATCTAATTACTATGATTTGATCAATAGTAATGAAATTCAACTTTATAAGAATGGCATAAAAGAAAATTGTGGAATGCAATGCGTTCGAAACGTCAAAATGCAAAGCATCACAATGTGATATTAGATATTAAAATGGGTGAATAGATGGCGCCAAATAAATTGTTGTAGTGTAGATGTAGAGACCATTAGTTAGAAATAGTTAGCACTCAATTAGAACATATAGTGAACCATTTGAATTCGTGAAAGCGGCTCCATATCTGGTATGGATCGTCGTGGAAGTTTTGAAGTTATTCGATATAACCAAAACAATAGCGAATAAGTCCTTGTAGAGTATTCATTGAAAACTTTGAATACGAAATCCATAGCTGAAACCAAAAGAGAAGCAAAATTCGTATTGCTTGGATTTTGGTACATTTTTGAGAAAGTTCACTTTTAGTGATATTTCTCGATTATGGAGTAAATGGAAAATAGTGAAGAACACGATCATGATTCAAAACCCTGCATCAGAGTGTTGAGAAGCGCAACAGACAACGTTCCTGAACGATTCTCTTCACAAAAGGAAAGAATCAGTGATAATGATCATTGTGTTTTCCCACTGGTGTTTTCACTACATGAAGTAGGATTCAAAATGTAACCCATATCTTGTATGGAGACATTTGTGAATCATTTGTCATGATTCTTGGAATATGACATGCCTACGAACTACTAAGGAAATAATGGTAAACTAGAATTATGAGAAATCCTAGAAGCAAAATTCACTTGAGATTAGAAAGCAATTCGTTGCTGAATCTCACAAGTAAAAGTGGTTACTTGGATTTTTCCAAATGACTGCAAAGCCATAGTGGAAAAAGGGGGTGAATGACAAAAGCACATTTTGTCCAGTATTGGACGAATTCAGATGAATTTGATTCAAGTGTGCTAAATGTCTAGTGGATTTAAAACTGGTAAGTACTAGTATCTCATAGTAAAACTCCAAGTTTGATATTTGATCAAAGGATTTTGAAGTTGTTCAAAATAGTGAGTAGATATGCAATTTGCATGAAATTGAGTGGTAGCTATGAAAGTCTTCCTAAAACAATATGTGAATGATATATTTTTGAGTGGGAGTAATATAAGTCTCAAATTCAAATATGTAGGAAGATAGTTTGAGTAAGAGTAGTGACTCATACCCAAATGGTTGGGGTTCCGCGCATGAAAACAATAAAATTTTACCCTACGCCCCTGAACCCCTGATGCTGTCAGGACCTATCTATTAGTAATACAGTAACGGGAGGGGCTTTTCGCGAACTTACCCTTGAAGACCGAAAAGCATTGTCAATGCTCAGGAGAGCATGGTTGATGTAGACGAGCCGACCTCAAGGTCGTGATGAAGTCCTTGCACTCCTTTGGCTCCAACGACTTGAGTGCCTCAAGTGCGACACCTCACGGGGAGTTACACATGTTTGGTGCCTGACAATGACTCCCGCTTCCCCGATCCAGCAGCAGTTGCAGAAGTAGAGCTCCTGGATCCGAATCCCGCAACGCGACGGCGCTCCGCGGTGAAGATGTCTCTCGTTCGCGCAGTCCAGACTTGGGACCACGGTCACGGGAGAGAGAGGGAGAGAGAGAAAATATCAATCAGAGGTCCTCCCAAAAGTGAGAAGACCTTTATTGATTATTGGGTGTATTTATCTGGCCAAATACCCCCACTATATATAGGGAAGGAGGTACTACCTCCCTCAAAGTCCTAGGGTGGGACTAAAGGAGGAGGAGGTGGGGAGAGGCGTCGCCGGCTAGCCCCCACCATGGACCCCACATGGGGAAGGCCCATTAGGGTCGCCGGCCAACCCCCTTGGCCCCTCCTAGGGGTGCGGCCCCCTCTTGGGCCCTTTCCCCTCCGGGAATTGGCCCATTAAGCATTTTGACCTTTTAAATTGATTTTCTCTTTATTAAATAATTATGAATAAATGATTGAATCAATATTTAACATTCATTGACATATTATTCAACCTCCGTGGCTATGGAACACCTTCCACCTCCACTCCGGACATCCTCCGGACTTACCGAAACCCTCCGGTTTTCTCTCTACTATTCTTCGGTGATTCTACAGATCCTATAAACACTCTCTAAGCATCATCAAACCCTTAAGCGTGATACCCTACGGTTTAGGAACACTCCAGACATAGTCGGGACACTCCCGCACCAATGATCGATAGAGGGACCTGGATGGCCATGTGACCCATGTGCGTTCCACGAAGATGTTTCGTCGTTTGAACCGGGACAGTCGTGTCTTATTCCCTTTGTCTCTCAATACTTGTATTGCCCCAGATCTGATCAATGACATCACCATGCCGTGTTCAATCTCGTTACTGAACAATGCTACTTGACTCGTTCCGACAAGTGATATCCCTGTGATCAAATCACACGATGCACAACTATTGGATATAACCTCTCCGAGTGGGCCCTTGAGTATCTTCCCGTCACATGGACGGCCAAATCCTGCTCTTGACATATATTGCCTCTACGGTTTCCTCCGAGTACCCTGAACACACCTTTATAACCACTGTATTACCAAGTGGCGCTTGATGCTATCTAAGCACTCTCGAGAGACAGTGATTGATATAGCCTCACGGTCTAAGGAATAGTCTACGAGGATCCATTTCTAATCATCGTAACTTGAACTTCGTGACATGATCGGGTCACAATGTTTAGGTTGGGTATTGATTCATCATCTCATTCTCAGAATGAGTTGACTCCATTTCCAACTGGCATAAATGCCACATGATCAGGAAACATGATCATCTGTTGACCAATGAACTAGTGACTAGAGTTTCACTGGGAACCCCTGGTTGTTTGTATATCACACGTGTATTGATGTTTCCACTCAACACAGTTATAGCATGATATAAAACTTAATCATAAACTATATGAAATATGATAATAGTCCTTACTACTATTTGTCTCTAGGGCATATTTCCAATAGTCTTCCACTTGCACTAGAGTACAAATACACTAGCTGCATTTGTTCTTAATCATTGGCACCATCTTCGGTACCCTGCGCATGCTTTCTCATGGAAGAGATTGAGTCTTGGGTCTGTACTTTTACAGTCCCAAATCCTTTGCAACTTACTAATGTCACTTTGATTGACATTAATACTTTACCATCACATGATAACATCTATGTGTATGTATCGTCGCTATGGCAGCAGAACGAGGCCTGATTCCAGGAGCCTACGATGACTTTAAATCAACCTCTAGGGCTTTCTCATGGGCACTATGCCCTGGGACACATCATTCTATGTTAAAAGCGAACTAGCCCTGCCATAACATTATACAACACTTTAGATGGTACCCTTATCTATTATTATAAATGTATCCATCGAAACACCAGCGCACTCTGTGCAACTTTTGATGTTTTGTTCACCTCGCTTCCTACTTGACTTTAATCGGTATTTACAGGAGATTCCAACATATTCCCTTATAACATAACCCTTTATGTTTTAAGATATGTCATACTTTATGGATTTGGAAAACCTGTCTACAGTTCTCTATTAGACATTGCGGACAAACTTAGCTCAATGTTCCGTGATTCGAACTTAATCATTTTTAAACGTTCCTTATTTGGATCACATATTATGCTAAGTTATCATCATGGTTTTCTAAGATAGAACCTATGTCTCAACATAGTGGATGATGATCATCCTTTTCTTTCTTTCAACCATTGATGTTTAAACTTAATACTATTCCTAACTTTAGTTATTAAGGACCAGTTCCTTAATTAACTTCTATTCTGAAATCCTATTCAGAATCCCTTAATGAATACTACATAATATCATAATACACCTATTATCAACTTCTACACCTTATAAATCATTATTTATCGGTACTTGCGCTTTTATTCTTAACATACTTAAGAATCACTCCTATAAGCTCCCACTCAAAATATGTTCCTTCCATATTTGAGTATGAGTCACTACTCTTACTCAAAATATGTTCTTACATATTTGAATTTGAGACTTATATTGCTCCCACTTAAAAATATGTCAATCACATATTGTTTTAGAAGACCTTTTATAGCTCCTACTCACTTTTATGCAAATTGCATATCTACTCACTATTTTTGAACAATTTCAAAATCCTTTGATCAAATACCAAACCTGAAGTTTTACTATGAGATACTAGTACTTTCACTAGTTTTAAATCCACTAGACATTCAGCGCACTTGAATCAAATTCATTTGAATTCGTCCAATACTTGACAAATTGTGCCTTTGTCATTCACCCCATTTTCCACTATGGCTTTGTAGTCATTTGGGAAAATTCAAGTAACCCCTTTTACTTGTGAGATTTAGCAACGAATTGCTTTCTAATCTCAAGGGAATTTTGCTTTTAGGATTTCTCATAATTCTAGTTTACCATTATTTCCTTAGTAGTTCGTAGGTATGTCATATTCCAAGAATCATGACAAATGATTCACAAATGTCTCCATACAAGATATGGATTACATTTTAAATCCTACTTCATGTAGTGAAAACACCAGTGGGAAAACACAATGATCATTATCACTGATTCTTTCCTTTTGTGAAGAGAATCGTTCAGGAACGTTGTCTGTTGCGCTTCTCAACACTCTGATGCAGGGTTTTGAATCATGATCGTGTTCTTCACTATTTTCCATTTACTCCATAATCGAGAAATATCACTAAAAGTGAACTTTCTCAAAAATGTACCAAAATCCAAGCAATACGAATTTTGCTTCTCTTTTGGTTTCAGCTATGGATTTCGTATTCAAAGTTTTCAATGAATACTCTACAAGGACTTATTCGCTATTGTTTTGGTTATATCGAATAACTTCAAAACTTCCACGACGATCCATACCAGATATGGAGCCGCTTTCACGAATTCAAATGGTTCACTATATGTTCTAATTGAGTGCTAACTATTTCTAACTAATGGTCTCTACATCTACACTACAACGATTTACTTGGTGCCATCTATTTACCCACTTTGATATCTAATATCACATTGTGATGCTTTGCATTTTGACGTTTCAAAACGCTTTGCATTCCACAATTTCTTTTATGCCATTCTTATAAAGTCGAATTTCATTACTATTTATCAAATCGTAGTAATTAGATTCTCTTTTATATTTATACCCTCTATGGATGAAACACTTTGATCAAATCAAATAGTTTCATATTCATGTTTCCTTTGGTAAACTACTTTACACTGTTAAACAAACATATAATGATAATTACCATTTTCGTTAAAACACAATACATCGAATATGTATTTACTTTCAACAATTCATTACACACTTTGTATTCAAGTAATACACGGTGTTCAAGTTATTTTGCCAAACTTAGGCATGATTTATATGTGATAAGAAATCGAATGACTTTCACATATTATCACGTAACTTTGAATTTAAACAATGGTTTCATTCAGTAATGAAATATCATTAAGTTGGGTATTTTTAAAGGCATTTCATTATTTTACAAATGTTCATGCATTATCAATTAGTTTCAAACAACAAGGATAATTCACATATAATCAAATAAGATATGGACATGAATAGAAATCATTCATAAAAGTAGAACAACTGTTTGTTACAAACTCATATGAATAACCGCCTCACAAAGTGTGAGACACACTAAAGAAGTTCATAATATTTTGATTACAATAACTATCCAAAACATAAACTAAGTGATAAATGTTGAGGGTGAGTGTCATCGAACATCATCATCATGCTCGCCATCAACACGCAACGTCACGTCCTCTCTAGCAAGCACCGCTCATGCATAAGGACATGTTTTTCAGCAAAACAGAACAAGTATCAAATATACTTAACACTGCAAATGTGTTTGCAATATTATAACATTTATAAAATTGTATATCAAATATATACCTTTGTCATTGATGACCCCAGCGACACTGGGTTCAACCACCACACCTTTGAAATGTGATATGAACTCGTGGAAATCCAGTGTTTCCGTGTCGCCTCTCGTAATGCAAATCCTGACTTGTGCTTGGAAGCTTGGTGGTAGCGACCGCAGCACAACTCCCATTGCAAAAGAGCTTGCAAACTAGTTGTCTAGGTAGTATGCCGGACTCATGTATGCATCGTACATGCTCAATAAGTGCTCGTCCAGTGAGGAGCCTTCCTCCATCTTTATGGAGAGGAAGTCCCCCATCAGCTCATACTCCCACATGCGCACTTGTTCCACAAAATGCGATCTCAGATGTGCCATGACCATTCAGGGATTAAGACTTCCCACAATTGTCCATAGCCCATCCTCCATCCCGAGGCGCATCGTCACTGATATGAATGTGGCCATCACACGACGACGGCACCGGAGATCCCGCTGCTCCTGGGTCTCATGAGAATAGGGTGGCTCCAAGTACATCTCGTAGATCATGTAGTCAGCCACTTTGTTCTCACCAAGGAGATTGATGACCCACAAGTATAGGGGGTGCATCGCAGTATTTTCGAGGGAAGTGAAACCCAATTTATCGACACAAGGGGAGCCAAAGAATATTTATAAGCCTTAACAACTGAGTTGTCAATTCAGCTGCACCTAGAAACAATCTGCTCACAGTAGTTTATCAGTAGCAACAGTTTTGTAGTAGGAATAGCAAAGTAACAATAGTAGTAAAGTAAAGACAGCAGTAACAATAGCAGTAAACAGTGGGATTCGAGTGCGGTAGGCATAGGGATGGATGGACGGGCGTTGCATGGACAAGACAATTCACATAGCAATCAGAACATAGGGCAATTGCAAATAAATAAGATAAAGCATCCAAGTACTAAACAATCCTAGGCATGTGTTCCATATATAGTCATACGTGCTCGCAATGAGAACTTGCACAACAACTTTTGTCCTGCCAGCCCGTTTGCAGCGGGGCCTCTAGGGAACTACTAGAAATTAAGGTGCTCCTTTTAATAGAGCACCGGAGCAAAGCATTAACACTTCGTGAACACATGTGATCCTCACATCAAAGCCATTCCCTTCCGGTTATCCCGATTTCTGTCACTTCGAGGCCATAGGTTCTGGACAACAACGTGTGTATACAACTTGTAGATAAGACCAAAAACAATACTATCATAATGAATCAATAACATGTTCAGATCTGAAATCATGGCACTCAGGCCCTAGTGACAAGCATTAAGCACAACAAGTCGCAACAAAGTCATAAAGCACTAATAAAAGATACTAGGCACCATGCCCTAACAATCTGATGCCATTACATGAACGATCTCATCCAATCCCTACCATCCCCATAGCCTATAGCGGGGGATTACTCACTCATAGATAGGGGAAACATGGATGGTCGATGGAGATGATGGTGGAGATCGATGGAGATGGCTCCGGGGGCACTTCCCCGTCCCGGCAGGGTGCCGGAACAGAGACTTTCTGTCCCCCGAATCTCCCCTTCGGTGGTGCCAGCGCTGCGGAACTTCTTCTGGAAAACATTTTGAGGTGACATGCACCATCATAAGTTTGATCAAAGTATTTGTAAAACATTCAAAGCTGGGATCATAGTACTTCAATCATAACATAAAAGACAAAGTTCTAGCAATAAGACAAAGAAACTATGATGCAACATGAAAAGGCACAAACAAAAGATTCATGAATAACAATGCTTTGCAAGAAGTTTGTTTGTTACACATAAATAAAATATAGCATAGTGGCACTCAACTTGTCCCTCATAGAGTAGCAAACATAAATGCATAGGACACCTTCAAAGTTTACAAGAGTGACTAGATACAAATAGTTTAAAGCAAGCAATATCAAGGTATGCATCAATCAACAAGTCTTGGGACAATGCACATAGAACTAAGAATGGCCACTATGCTCTCAAGAAAGTGCTCGGAGAATGTGTGGAGACTCAACAAGAAAAGGTTTTAAATAATTTGAAAGGCTTCCAAATGCTGAAAGTATGGTACTTGTTAGCTTTGAGCTCTCATTGCCCCTATCATAAGCGTCTTTAAATGGTTAAGGTTAAAGTGACATAACTAAGAGGATATGCTTGACAAGTTATAAATCGAAGTCTCATGCCCCTTACTTACGAAGACCGATCCTCATGCTACTCAACTTCAGTCACAAGTAAGCTCTTGTCATTATAAGTATATACGTATCATAGAGAACCGCCAACGGGGTACCCCTTGCACATGATACATGAACTATCCCATAATCAAAATCACAAGGCAAGCAGACAATGAGCATCTTAGCAATCTTTTTATTTACTATGTATCTCGCTAATCCGAGACCATGGGGGAATATCTAGAGGGGGAGAGAGATCCTTCACGAGGAGGTGTAGTTTGTGAGAGGGGAGAGGGGGCTTTATATAGGAGGGAGGGAGACCCCTCCCCTCCCATAGCCGGCGCATGAGGGGGGGGACTCCTCCCCTCCTTCATTCATGTGGTGAACCTCCACTCACATAAACATGGCCTCCACCCAAAATCCCACTCACATGTATTTAATTTCCACCAAATTAAATGCAACTCTCAATTAATAAAACTCTTTTATTTATTTTATTCAGAATTTTGTTAATTACTTTAATTAACAAACATTCACAGAAAACCCCTTGCAACATTTCAATATCACATGCAGAACCACTTTCTGCAATTTCACCCGAAACAATTCTGGTTTCTATCGAAACAATTCCTGTTTCTATCGAAACATTTCCTGCGCTTTGCAAACCTTTTGTCTGGAACATATGTGCTCCTAAATGGTGTCCGGCAACCATTAAGTGTGTCACCCTACGGTTCGCGAATATTGCAGACATGATTGAGACTCCTCTCAAATCAATAATCAGAAGCGGGACCTGGAGATCCATACCGACTCCTGCATATTCAACGATGACTTCTGTGATCGTGAGAACCTTTAACGTCAGGAATTTAATCCCTTTGTCTCATGATATAATACATGTCTGAGATTCGATCATCGGTATCCAAATACCTAGTTTGATCTCGTTACCGACATGCACTCTTTTCTCGTTCCCGTGATATAACATTCTAATGATCACATCACTTGCTTGCAAGCTATCTTAATGTGATATCACCGAGAGGGCCCGGAGTATATCTATCCGTCATCAGGATTGACAAATTCCACTCTTGATCCATGAGCCTCAACATAACACCTTCATAACACTGAACCCACCTTTATGGTCACCCTGTTACGGTGTGACGTTTGATGTTATCAAGATACTCTTTCGGTGTTAGCAATTAACATGATCTCATGGTCTAAGGACTAAGACTACTTTGTATGATGTTATAGCAATATAAACATAATGACTTGATCGTAATGTTATACTTTGGATGAATGTTCATCACATCATTTCACAAATGTTGTGACCTTGTTATTAACAACATCCAATGTCCATGATCAGGAAACTTTTATCATCTTGTTAATCAACAAGCTAGTCTATAAGAGAGGCATAACTAGGAACCCTTTTGTTTATTAAACACACATGTATTGATGTTTCCTATCAATACAATTATAGCATGCAAAATAAACATCTATCATATACAAGGAATACATAATAACAACTTTATTATTGCCTCTCAGGGCATATTTCCTTCACTAGCGGCCCAGGCGTTTCTCTAACATACATACAAACTCCATGATCTTACAAGTTCCACTTTTATTTCACACCGCCAGGATCCATAAGCAAAAGAACATGATATCAACTAGGTACTAAGTACCAATGAATTGTTGAAAGCGGTCCCCATGATACATGGTTCTGCTAACTTTAACTCATAAAGCGCAAGCATATACGCAACAAAGAAGGACGCAATGGTTCAGGTTTATTAAGTGCAATAAAATAAAGTGTGCCATCAAGTTCGTGAGAGCTTTACTAACTAACTTTCTCATAACAAGCAAACATTTTATTCGGAAGAAAACAAGGCATAATGAATATGCACGGGAGTAGCAAATGATGCTAATAGGTAGGTATGGTGGACACTTTGGCAATATTTGGTTTAAGGGAGTTGGAAACATGAGTAAAACACTCAATGCAAGTGAAGGCTAGCAATAGTAAGGGAGCGACAAACGAGAGAGCAATGATGACCATAATCATGCAGAGCGACAAAACATCATTGTTCAAAGCATAAACTGATACTACAAGTTGAATACTAAAGGATCATAAATGCTTATGGTGACTTGGGATAGTCATAACATGGTGTGAGCATGCGCCAAGTCAACCCAAATAAAGCATCAAAGGAGAATACCACTATACTATGCTTTAATATGCTAAAACAACGCATGATTCATCCAAGGCACATTAAGCAATCTCAATTGTTTATAACAAGTCATGCTACAACAAAGAATACTAAGCATAAAGCCAAAACAATATCAAGCATGGTATGACAAAGCATAGGCCACAGTCAAAAACAAGCTCTCTTTACCACTTAAGCATGAACATTCCTACTCTTTTCCAAACCAAACCAAACTATTTGAACACCAATGAATGAAAGAGGGAGTCCAACCAATTTATTCAGCAAAATAAGCAAACCATACAAACTAAAAACCAGAATGAAAACGAAAAAGAAGACGCTCCAAGAAAAACACAACTATGCATGAAACAATAAAAATGAAGCGTTTGGAAGGAACCTGGAATTTTTATTGATGAAGAAGGGAATGCCTTGGGCATCCCCAAGCTTTGACGCTTGAACTTCTTGGATATTTCTAGGGTGACACGCGTGGCATCCCCAAGCTTGAGCTTTAGTCCATCCTTCATCTCATTACTCATTCCTTCCATACACCTGAAATTTTTCCTTCATACAAAACTTCACACAATCTTTATTATCAACATTAGTGTACTCAAGATAAATAAGTCTTAAGGTTCAGTTCTAACACCAAATAAACTTCCATTAGAACACTAGCTACTGTAGCACTTCCCTCAAAAATCTCAATTCCCCAAAAGAACTCAAAAAGGAACCAACAAGAAGCAAATGCAGAAAATGGCAGAAATCTGTCAAAACAGACTAGTAGGTAAAGACGAATTTTTTCGAAGACCTTCTGTTGCTCAAATTAAAATGTGTTGAACTAACGAAAGTTAGATAACAACCTGGGTCAGAAGAACAAAAAATTCATGCCTCAAAAAGACGTTCAGATATTCTACACGAATTTTTACGGTGAAGCACATAAATCTGTTTCGGGACAGCAAATTTCCCAATCATTACTTCTCTCTCATTATAGGTTACTCTTGGCACAAAAAGCAAATAAAAAGGATAAGGAGTGGTTATTACAGAGGTAATAACTTCCAAGACTCATCTAAAACTTTTGGGTTATCTCCCAATAAGTACTTTTCTTTAACGCCTTTAAGTTAGGCATAAGAAAAAACTAAAATGGATAGAATAGAAGTAAGCGGAGATAATCAAGGTGAAAACATTGTTTTGTTCAATGAAATCCTTTTGTTAAAAAGGTTGATCAGGTCTTGTTACCAAAACAATTTCATATGAGACAAAACTTTGTATTCCACTAATGATTATGTTACATCAACCTTGATAGCAATGGTTCCAATCATAATAGTTTCAAATTTTTCTCTTGGTGTGGGACAATATATTTCTCCAACTTGAATGCCCTCAACATGTTCAATTTAATTCAAACCATAAGTCCTTTCAATCTTCTTGGGGAAATAGATAGTATGTTCCTTGTCATTGACATTGAAGGTCACCTTCCCTTGATTACAATTAATAACAGCTCCTGCAGTATTTAAGAAAAGGTCTCCCAAGAATAATAGACATATTATCATCTTCGGGCATAATAGTTTGAGAGGATGCTCACATAAGAAATATGAAGTGAAGTAAAAGAGAGCATCAAGAAGCAAATCCAAAACACATTTAAGTCTAACCCACTTCCTATGCATAGGAATCGTGTATGCAAATAGATTCGCAAAGAACAAAGTGACAGGCATAGGAAGATAAAACAAGAGTGGCTTCAAAACCTTCAGCACAAAGAGAGGTGTTTCAATACCATGAAAACTTCTACAACCATATTTCCTCTCTCATAATAATTTTCAGTAGCCTCATGAATAAACTCAACAATATAACTATCACATAAAGCATGCTTTTCATAATCTACAAGCACTAGAGCTTTATCATAAACATCTTCAGAATCCTCAGGAACATAACATTCATCCTCCTTTAGTAAGCATGGAGGACAATCAAATAAAGTAAGGGATAAAGAGTTACTCTCATTAGAAGGTAGGCATGGGTAGATAATCCATTCTTCCTCCTTTTGTTCATCACTCTCCTCCTCTTTTTCATCTAATGAGATTTCAGGTTCATCAATTTCTTTTTCCATAGGATCCTGCAAGGCATTAGTCTCTTCCATTTGTGGAAAGCATCTATTAAAATATTCAAGAATATAGCCATTTTCATCCTTGTAATTATCAAAGCAAAATTTAAGTATACCATACACCTCATATCTGTAAGGTGAATCATCAATATTTTCAAGCAAACTAGCAAGTTCAAAAGCACCTTTCTAAGCAATAAATTCTTCAATTTGTTCCGCATCATAAAAGTCATAAATTCCTTTAGCATAGGAAGATATGGTATCATTATCATTATACTCACATTGAAAAGGGAGGTGTTTATACCTCTTTCTGCAACAAGATTCATCACAGCAATAAGTAACATTATAAGTAGAGCACACATTTCTAGCAATGGTATACAATCTATCAATTTGTTCCCATAAGTGTTTCCCTTTTTGTGACAAGCGGTGTTCCTTATAATAATATTTGTGATCTTCCGTGAACCCACCTTGCCAATAAGCTTCAGTTTCAAAGAAACCAACCATTGACAACAAGCATGATAAGGCAAGATAATAACACACCAACGAAAATAACAACTAGAGTAGGAACTACTTTTTTTGTATTTTTGATAAAGAAACAAGAAAACAAGGAGAAAATAAACTTAGCTTGAACAATAGTGATTCCAAGTGGACTTGATAAATAAAGCTATGCTCCCCGGCAATGGCGCCAGAAAATAGTCTTGATGACCCACAAGTATAGGGGGTGTATCGCAGTATTTTCGAGGGAAGTGAAACCCAATTTATTGATTCGACACAAGGGGGGCCAAAGAATATTTATAAGCCTTAACAACTGAGTTGTCAATCCAGCTGCACCTGGAAACAATCTTGCTCACAGTAGTTTATCAGTAGCAACAGTTTTGTAGTAGGAATAGCAAAGTAACAGCAGTAGTAAAGTAAAGACAACAGTAACAATAGCAGTAAACAGTGGGATTCGAGTGTGGTAGGCATAGGGATGGATGGACGGGCGTTGCATGGACAAGACAATTCACATAGCAATCAAAACATAGGGCAATTGCAGATAAATAAGATAAAGCATCCAAGTACTAAACAATCCTAGGCATGTGTTCTATATATAGTCATACGTGCTCGCAATGAGAACTTGCACAACATCTTTTGTCCTGCCAGACCGTTTGTAGCGGGGCCTCTAGGGAACTACTGGAAATTAAGGTGCTCCTTTTAATAGAGCACCGGAGCAAAGCATTAACACTTCGTGAACACATGTGATCCTCACATCAAAGCCATTCCCTTCCGGTTATCCCGATTTCTGTCACTTCGGGGCCATAGGTTCCGGACAACAACGTGTGTATACAACTTGTAGATAAGACCAAAAACAATACTATCATAATGAATCAATAACATGTTCAGATCTGAAATCATGGCACTCAGGCCCTAGTGACAAGCATTAAGCACAACAAGTCGCAACAAAGTCATAAAGCACTAATAAAAGATACTAGGCACCATGCCCTAACAATCTGATGCCATTACATGAATGATCTCATCCAATCCCTACCATCCCATAGCCTACAGTGGGGGATTACTCACTCATAGATGGGGGAAACATGGATGGTCGATGGAGATGATGGTGGAGATCGATGGAGATGGCTCCAGGGGCACTTCCCCGTCCCGGCAGGGTGCCAAAACAGAGACTTTCTGTCCCCTGAATCTCCCCTTCGGTGGTGGCGGCGCTGCGGAACTTCTTCTGGAAAAACGTCGAACCCGCCGAAGTTTTTAGGTCAGAAGGCTTCTTATAGGCGAAGAGGGGGACCGAGGGGGTGCCTAGGAGGCCCACACCATGCCCTGGCGTGGCCAGGCCCAGCCCGTGCCCTGGGGTGGTGCGGCCAGCCCCTGGCTCTTCGCCGTCTCGTATTCTGGCTCCTGGAGTCTTCAAAAAATGGGCACTTTGGCTTTTGTCCCGTCCAATTCCGAGAATATTCATTTTCTGACTTTCCTGGAACCAAAAACAGCAAAAAACAGGCAGCTGGCACTGTGGCTCTTGTTAATAGGTTAGTCCAAGAAATCATATGAAAAGTACTCTAAAGTGTGGACAAAACACAAGAAAGTGGATAAAACCAAGCATGGAGCATCAAAAATTTTAGATACATTTGCAATGTATCAACATCCCCAAGCTTAACTCCTGCTCGTCCTCGAGTAGGTAAGTGATAAAAAGAAAGAATAATTTTTGAGGTGACATGCACCATCATAAGTTTGATCAAAGTATTTGTAAAACATTCAAAGCTGGGATCATAGTACTTCAATCATAACATAAAAGACAAAGTTCTAGCAATAAGACAAAGGAACTATGATGCAACATGAAAAGGCACAAACAAGAGATTCATGAATAACAATGCTTTGCAAGACGTTTGTTTGTTTCACATAAAGAAAACATAGCATAGTGGCACTCAGCTTGTCCCTCATAGAGTAGCAAACATAAATGCATAGGACACCTTCAAAGTTTACAAGAGTGACTAGATACAAATAGTTTAAAACAAGCAATATCAAGGTATGCATCAATCAACAAGTCTTGGGACAATGCACATAGAACTAAGAATGGCCACTATGCTCTCAAGAAAGTGCTCGGAGAATGTGTGGAGACTCAACAAGAAAAGGTTTTAAATAATTTGAAAGGCTTCCAAATGCTGAAAGTATGGTACTTGTTAGCTTTGAGCTCTCATTGCCCTATCATAAGAGTCTTTAAATGGTTAAGGTTAAAGTGACACAACTAAGAGGATATGCTTGACAAGTTATAAATCGAAGTCTCATGCCCCTTACTTACGAAGACCGATCCTCATGCTACTCAACTTCAGTCACAAGTAAGCTCTTGTCATTGTAAGTATATACGTATCATAGAGAACCGCCAACGGGGTACCCCTTGCACATGATACAGGAACTATCCCAAAATCAAAATCACAAGGCAAGCAGACAATGAGCATCTTAGCGATCTTTTTATTTACTATGTGCATAGATTTTTATTGAGGATGCTTCATAGAATGCTCATTATGGTTATGCTACAAGTTTCCACCATGATTAGGCATGGCTTAGGCTAGCTGTTGGGTCCATAGCATAGAAAACAAAAAAATTCCTACGATGAGAACTATACGCCAAGATCTATCTACTAGATACAGAGCAACGGGTGGACATACATCCATGGAGAACTTACCCTCGAAGACAACGAGTTTTGTTAACGAGTAGGAACTTGTGGTTGATGTAGTCGTACGCTTGCCGATCTCAAGATCGTGTGGAAGTCCGAGCGCCGCAAATCAGCAGCGCATCCGTCCTCGCACACACGTTCAAGCCACCGGACAACCTCCACCTCCTCGCTCCAGCGAATCAGCGGAAGCAGCAACTCCTTCCATACGCAAGGCCACCGGGAACATGTATCTCGCTAATCCGAGACCATGGGGAATATCTAGAGGGGGAGAGAGATCCTTCACGAGGAGGTGTAGTTTGTGAGAGGGGCGAGGGGGGCTTTATATAGGAGGGAGGGAGACCCCTCCCCTCCCATAGCCGGCGCATGAGGGGGGGGGGGGGGCTCCTCCCCTCCTTCATTCATGTGGTGAACCTCCACTCACATAAACATGGCCTGCACCCAAAATCCCACTCACATGTATTTAATTTCCACCAAATTAAATGCAACTCTCAATTAATAAAACTCTTTTATTTATTTTATTCAGAATTTTGTTAATTACTTTAATTAACAAACATTCACATAAAACCCCTTGCAACATTTCAATATCACATGCAGAACCACTTTCTGCAATTTCACCCGAAACAATTCCGGTTTCTATCGAAACATTTCCTGCACTTTGCAAACCTTTTGTCTGGAACATATGTGCTCCTAAATGGTGTCCGGCAACCCTTAAGTGTGTCACCCTACGGTTCGCGAATAATGCAGACATGATTGAGACTCCTCTCAGATCAATAATCAGAAGCGGGACCTGGAGATCCATACTGACTCCTGCATATTCAACGATGACTTCTGTGATCGTGAGAACCTTTAACATCAGCAATTTAATCCCTTTGTCTCATGATATAATACATGTCCGAGATTCGATCATCGGTATCCAAATACCTAGTTTGATATTGTTACCGACATGCACTCTTTTCTCGTTCCCATGATATAACATTCTAGTGATCACATCACTTGCTTGCAAGCTATCTTAATGTGATATCACCGAGAGGGCCCAGAGTATATCTATCTGTCATCGGGATTGACAAATTCCACTCTTGATCCATGAGCCTCAACATAACACCTTCGTAGCACTGAACCCACCTTTATGGTCACCCTGTTACGGTGTGACGTTTGATGTTATCAAGATACTCTTCCGGTGTTAGCAATTAACATGATCTCATGGTCTAAGGACTAAGACTACTTTGTATGATGTTATAGCAATATAAACATAATGACTTGATCGTAATGCTATACTTCGGATGAATGTTCATCACATCATTTCACAAATGCCGTGACCTTGTTATTAACAACATCCAATGTCCATGATCAGGAAACTTTGATCATCTTGTTAATCAACAAGCTAGTCTATAAGAGAGGCATAACTAGGAACCCTTTTGTTTATTAAACACACATGTATTGATGCTTCCTATCAATACAATTATAGCATGCAAAATAAACATCTATCATATACAAGGAATACATAATAACAACTTTATTATTGCCTCTCAGGGCATATTTTCTTCAGTCTCCCACTTGCACTAGAGACAATAATCTAGTTTATATAGTGATAAATCTAACACCCATGGAGTTCTGGTGTTGATCATGTTTTGCCCTAGGGAGTACTTTAGTCAACGGATCTGCTACATTCAGGTCCATGTGCACTTTACAAATCTTTATATCTCCATCCTTGACATGCTCAGGGATGGAGTGAAACCGGCGCTTAATATGCTTGGAATTCTTGTGAGACCTTGGTTCCTTGGCGTTGGATATGGCTCCATTATTGTCACAATAGATCACCATTGGGTCCAATGCACTAGGAACCACACCTAGTTCCGTTATGAACTCCTTCTTCCAAACCGCTTCCTGCGCTGCTTCTGAAGCAGCAACATATTCCGCCTCCGTCGTTGATCCAGCCACCACAGGTTGTTTGGAGCTCCTCCAACTAACTGCTGCTCCGTTCAAGAGAAATACGTATCCGGATTGAGACTTAGAGTATCCAGATCAGTGTCAAAGCTAGCATCGACATAACACTTAGCGACTAGCTCTTCTTCACCTCCGTATACAAGAAACATATCCTTAGTTCTTCTCAAGTACTTAAGGATATTCTTGACCGCTATCCAGTGTTCCGAACCTGGATCAGATTGGTACCTACTAGTCAAACTAATAGCATGTGCCACATCCGGTCTTGTACATAGCATGGCATACATTATAGAGCCTATGGCTGAGGCATAGGGATCTTATCCATTATCTCTCTTTCTTCCGCCGTAGCCGGACTTTGAGTCTTACTCAATGTCTTGCCTTGCAACATAGGTAAGTACCCCTTCTTACTTCAATCCATATTAAACTTCTTTAATATCTTATCAAGGTATGTACTCTGCGATAGCCCAATTAGGCGTCTTGATCTATCTCTATAGATTTTAATGCCTAATATATATGAAGCTTCACCAAGGTCCTTCATCGAAAATTTGCTGTTTAGATAACTTTTAACACTGTTTAAAAGATCTATATCATTTCCAATCAATAATATGTCATCCACATATAATATCAGAAATGCCACATTGCTCCCACTCACTTTCTTGTAAATACAAGCCTCTCCATAAGTTTGGACAAATCCAAACTCTTTGATCACCTCATCAAAGCGGAGATTCCAACTCCGGGATGCTTGCTTCAGTCTATAGATGGATCGCTGAAGTTTGCACACCTTATCAGCATCCTTAGGATCGACAAAACCCTTAGGTTGTATCATATACAACTCTTCTTCAATATTACCATTGAGGAACGCAGTTTTGACATCCATCTGCCATATTTCATAATCGAAATATGCAGCAATTGCTAACATAATCCTAACCGACTTAAGCATCGCTACGGGAGAGAATGTCTCATCATATTCAACTCCTTGAATTTGTCGAAACCCCTTTGCGACAAGTCGAGCCTTATAGATGGTTACATTACCATCAGCATCAGTTTTTCTTTTGAAAATCCATTTATTCTCAACGGCCTTTCGACTGTGAGGTAAGTCCACCAAGGTCCAAACCTGGTTTTCGTACATGGATTCCATCTCGGATTTCATGGCTTCTAGCCATTTGTTGGAATTAGGGCTCATCATCGCTTCTTCATACGTCGCGGGGTCATCTATTTCATCAATCATGAAATTCATAACAAGATTGCCGTACAGTTCAGGAGCTGCACGTGTCCTGCTTGACCTGCGAGGTTCGGTAGTGTCCTCTTTCGGAGTTTCATGATCAATATCATTAGCTCTCTCTTCATTAGGTGAAGTCAACTCCGAAACAACTTCCGGTGTTGCGCTACTCGCCATTTCATGAAGAGAAGGTTCAATAACCTCTTCGAGTTCTACCTTCCGACTACTCACACCTTTCGCGAGAAACTCCTTCTCAAGAAAGGATCCATTCTTGGCAACAAAGGCCTTGCCCTCAGATCTGTGATAGAATGTATACCCAATCGTTTCCTTAGGGTATCCTATGAAGACGCATTTTTTCCGCTTTGGGTTCGAGTTTATCCGGTTGAAGTTTCTTCACATAAACATCGCATCCCCAAACTTTAAGAAATGACAGCTTAGGTTTGTTTTCAAACCATAATTCATACGGTGTCTTTTCAACGGATTTAGATGGTGCCCTATTTAAAGTGAATGCAGCGGTTTCCAGTGCATAACCCCAAAATGACAGTGGCAAGTCAGTCAGAGACATCATAGATCGAACCATATCCAATAAAGTACAATTACGACATTCTGACACACCATTACGTTGTGGTGTTCCGGCAGGCGTGAGTTGTGAAACTATTCCACAGTCTTTCATATGTGTGCTAAACTCGTAACTAAGATACTCTCCTCCATGGTCGGACCACAGAAATTTGATCTTTCTGTTACGATGATTTTCCACTTCATTCTGAAATTCTTTGAACTTTTCAAAGGTTTCAGACTTATGTTTCATCAAATAGATATATACCTGTATCTACTCAAATCATCCGTGAAAGTAACAAAATAACGATATCCACCTCGCGCCGACACACTCATTGGTCCACACACATCAGTATGTATGATTTCCAATAAATCTGTTGCCCGTTCCATTGAACCGGAAAACGGCGTTCTAGTCATCTTGCCCATAAGGCATGGTTCACATGTATCAAATGATTCAAAATCAAGTGATTCCAAAAGTCCATCAGAATGGAGTTTCTTCATGCGTTTAACACCAATATTGTTGGGGGGATACCCCCGGGTAGGGTCACTCCGGGGTATAACGGCCGAGTTAGCCGAGGTTCGGCAAGGTCAAAGCGGATGCTGACTGGGTCACCTCAAGGCAGTCCGAATCACGGAGTAACCCGGACCAGGGGGGTCACCTAACATTGTCTCGTCCGGCTTAAGGAGTAAGTCGGAAGTGCTTGTCTAACTTATATGCAGGAACAGGTGTGGACGGATCAACTATGATCCGGGTCCTTGCTTAGCTTCTGGGAGAAGGAAGGAATCTCTCTGGTCAAAAAGGAGGTCCGGTACGTACTGCATGAGCGGAGAAAGCAAGGGCAGGACCACCGGATCGTGGCTGACAAGGGTGACGACGCTCGTGTCGTCGACGCGGGCGCCGCAGAGGCTTACGTCGCTAAAGCATGTATGACGCGAGGGAAAAGCACCCCGGTCGGGTTACCACTTTGGGAGGGGGCATATTCTTAGGAATATGCCTCCACGTATGCCCTAGGCCAGGACCGATCTTCCTCTATATAAGGGGGGCTAGGGTTCTGGTAGAGGGGGTTGGTTGAGCTCTAGTTGGATAAGCACGAGTTGATCTAGGGTTCTAGGGACAGATAGTAGGCAAGAGTAAGAGAGCTCCTTCTTCCTCCTCTCGCCAATACAGCTCAAGGAGCACTTGTAATCTTGGAGATATAGAAATACAAACTTCTGTGTGGAGAATCACTCCACTATCCCTCCCTGGATTCCCCTAGCGTGTATTAGTCCCCACCTTTAGCCTATCCATGGCATCTGCCATGACACCACCACGACAGTTGGCGCCCACCGTGGGGCTAGCGGCGCTAGCAGGGGTGAAGATCTGGACGGGAAACCTCATCAGCACCGGCGAACGCATCGTCTCAGGGCTCGTTCAGCGCTTTGGAGCGCTGGATTTCATCAGCGACAATGCAGGCTGCTTCGGCACGCGCCCGCTTCCGCGCAACGGTCTCTTCGTCAAGCTCGGAGCGCACAAGGTCTACGTCGCTGTGGACGTATCATGCGTTCATCCGCGCCGCGTCGTTGATGCGGGGGAACCACCCCTCACTGTGGCTCGCGGGGCCCGTATCGCTCGCTCCCCGGACCATGCGGAGGTGATGATGACTGCGCCAGGTGCGGGCGCAAGCAAGGACCCGGCACCAGACCCGGAGGTAACACCTAAGGCACCGAGGAAAGGTAGAGGACCTCCACTAGAGAGGCCTAAGAATGTACTGAGAGAAGCTATGGATAGCTTGGCTAACCCGGTAGCAGCAGTGGTAGATCCGGCTCAGGCACAGGCCGAGCTAGAGGAAACTCGGCAAAAGATACTGGAGGGCGCAAATAAAATAGCCGCGGCTCAGCAGTCACTGAACATGACGCTGCGTGAGTACGCAAAGGCAAACAAAGTTGATGCAGTAAAAGTAAAAGGGAGAAATCTCATAAACGAGATGAACAGAGAAGGTGATGATGGTGCATCAGGTGTCCGGAGTATGGGACGCCCTGGATCCAAACATGGCACTATACAAATTTCACGTGCAGAAGATATCTGGTTACTTCGAGGGGTGTGAATTCCACCATGTACCCCGAGTGGAAAACGAGGCTGCCGACATGTTGTCAAAGCTCGGATCGACCAGACAGGCAATTCCACCGGGTGTAGCATTGGGACACCTCAGGAAACCATCTGTCAGGCCGTCCCTAGGGACCGGCTCGATCTATGTCCCGGAAAATACGGAATCCGGAGCTGAGCCCATGGACATTGACATGGGAGGTAGTACGCGAGACCCGGGGACTGTGTCAGCAAACCCGGGGACTGCCTCGGCAAACCCGGGGACTACCTCGCTAGACCCGGGGACTGCTCAGCGTGATCCGGCTGAAGTTATGCCAGTGGATCAGATGGAAATTGATGAGGAGATATTCCCTCCACGAGCCATACCAGCTTGGGCACTGCCTATATTCCAATTCCTGAAAGACGGAACGTTACCCGCTGAGGAGGTGTTAGCCAGGCAAACTCAGAGGAGAGCAAAAGCATACACAATCATCAATTCCGAGTTGTACAAACGGAGTGTAACCAATGTCCTCCAACGATGCGTTGACCCGGAAGAAGGGCTTGACATCCTCTGAGATATACACCAAGGAGAATGTGGGCATCATGCCTCATCCCGAGCCTTGGTGGCAAAGACGTTCCGGCATGGATTCTATTGGCCAAGTGCCTTGGAACAAGCAGAAGATCTGGTGAGAAAATGCAATGGTTGTCAGAGGTACGCCACCAAGACACATATGCCTATGTCGGAACTCAAGACCATACCAATTACGTGGCCATTTGCAGTATGGTGCTTGGATATGGTTGGCCCGTTCAAACCTGCGAGAGGAAACATGACACACATTTTGGTCATGGTGGACAAGTTTACAAAATGGATTGAAGTGAAACCTATAAGAAAATGTGATGGAGCTACGGCCGTGACATTTCTCAAAGACATCATCTTGAGATACGGTTATCCACACAGTATTATAACCGATAATGGAACAAATTTTGCGGAAGGAGCATTTGCGCGCTTCTGCCGAGATAAGAAGATCCGACTCGATGTCGCCTCGGTAGCCCACCCCACATCAAACGGACAAGTGGAAAGATCCAACGGATTAGTATTATCCGGGATAAAACCCCGGCTCATTGAGCCGCTGCAAAGATCAGCGGGGTGCTGGATAGAAGAACTACCAGTGGTACTGTGGAGCTTAAGAACAACTCCGAATCGATCAACAGGCTATACGCCATTTTTTCTGGTATATGGGGAAGAAGCTATATTACCAGCCGACATAGAGCATGATTCGCCTAGGGTCACCCAATACACAGAAGCCGAAGTGCAAGAAGCCCGGCAAAATGATGTTGATCTGCTGGAAGAAGCGAGAGAACTAGCACTGTCTAGATCCGCCATATATCAGCAAAATCTCCGACGCTATCATAGCCGGAAAGTGTGCCCCCGAGTCTTCCGAGAAGGCGATCTGGTGCTCCGGTTGGTACAACGTACTACTGGCATGCATAAATTATCCCCCCCATGGGAAGGGCCATTCATTGTGAGCAAAGCTTTGCACAATGATTCTTACTATCTCATAGATGCAAAGCCACAGGAATAGAACAAGACGGACAGGTCCGGAGAGGAATCCAAGCGACCGTGGAATGTAGCACTACTTCATCCCTTCTACACTTAGCTAAGAAGTGTATGTATCCGAGTTGTCTCATATGTCGGTACGTATGTCGGCAATAAGCTTATCAATGAAATAGCAGCGCCTCGAGCAGTAACTTGGAGACTGCCTTAATAATGTTTGTCGTTATTTCTTATGCGGTAGCTGGAGTAAGTCGTTCTACTTAATCCGGATTAGTAATGTGTGAGCACCAAAAACCCAACCCTTCGACTTGCTGCTGTCCAACAAGAATTGGCTTCATGGCAAGCAAGGGAACAAGTTTGGAATTGCGTAGCACATGAAAAGCGACTAAGGAAACGAATTTATTCGAGCTAACGTTTGTTTTTTCGGACTAACCCTGTATTTATTTTTAAGTTATTATGCTGAATTATTTTGAGCTAAGCCTAAAGGTTTCTAAGTATTGTTAAAACAATTTTTGAAGCTCGGATTCGTAAGTCGTAAAACCGAATCAAGGTAGACACGGACCGAGCCAGAGAATTGGACGAACAAGAAAATGAAACTCGGGGCCTGCGCCCAAGTTAATCCGGCATAGAAATTTAGTAGCAAAATATCACATGTCCAGCATACAATTGCACCCTGCATACCGGGGATCTGATAAATTTTCAAGTTTTGTGGAACTAGGGAGCAGCAGGAGGAGGAAGTTCGGCGTCGTCGTTGATGTCTTCAATATCTGAAGCATCATCTTCTCCGCCCTCATCCGACCCATCTTCAACGTTCTCATTCTGCTTATCCCTAGCGGATTCCAAGAAGCTCGGTCCTTCAATCCAGTCATGAATAGGGGAATATTTGACGAGGCTGTAGGCGCAAGCCTGGCGCCGAGCTACCCACTCCGGATCATCGGTCCATCTGGATTCGGTGTGCCGACGTGTAAGGAGGCTGAGGTCGATTTTCTCGTACCATGTGAGAATATGGTGAAGGATGGTGTCAGCTGCGGCACGACCAGCGGACTCTCTCCAGAGGTCAAGCTGGGTCTCAACTTCCATTAACTTTTCAACAAGAGTCGCAATGGTCTCCGGGCTACTCTCTCCGAGCCAGAACGTATTGAAAATCCGAACTGCAACGTCGAGGATATCCTTGCCATAATTCTTGATGGTCTCCACACGAGAGGACAAGCTGACCAATAGGTCCTCCATGTCCAAGGGAATGTTCTCACCATCAAGAGCAATGGGAGTACCCCTCTCTCGGTGAAATTTGGCAACAGCAGCGCTGGCAATCGCAGTACCCTCTGGAAAGTGGTCTGGAAACAAGGTAAAGGAAGAAGGTAAAGAAAAGACATATGAGGTAACCCGGAGAGTTATGTCGGACAAGGGAAAGGAACTTACGAGAAATATGGCTATGGATCCGAGTCAACTCCTTGATGCGGGCATCGCGTCTTTTGCGAAGTTGCTCAAGCTAAGCATTAGCCGACCCAAGCTGGAGGTCGGATTCTCTGAGTAGGTCCTGGTCCTTGGAGATCTGGAGAGTAAGGCGCTCATGCTCTTCTGTGAAGTTCTGGCCAAATTTTTGGAGCTCGGTTTTGTGCTAGGCCTTCATCTTCTCCATCTCAGCCTTGAGCTTGGCTATCTCGTCGTCCTTAGTCCGGAGGAGGGCAAGTTCATCATTCTTTTTCTTCAGCTTAGCTTGATGCTGCCCTGCTTGTTTGAGAAAATGCAGCATCATATCAGGCACGGGCACACTATCCTCAAGCGATGCTGAAATAATATGTTGACCCGGTAGATCCAAGGAGTGAATGTTTGCCGAGCCAAGAAGAAGAAGAAATGGAAAACACTAAGAGGTCGAACAAAAGAGAACATACCCCGGATTTCCTCCAAGTTCTTCCGCATGATTTTGTTCTCAGCCTCCACCCCAGCTGCAGAAACCGAATGAGGAGATTAGTTCGGCGGAAAAAAGTAAAGAAAAACAGAGAGGTGTCGAGGGAGAAAATTACCTCTCTTTTCATGTTCTGCACCAAGTGCAACATGTTTTGCGCGTAGGATCTTGTGGGTATCAAGCAGGCGTTGGAATTCGGCGCTCCGGCGATTGGTGGTTACCTGAAAAAAGTACAGAAGTGTAAAATTAGCTTGGTGCATATTCGAAGTGTACAAGATCCGGGCCAAGTGGAACTTAACCCGGCTCTAGGTGTGTGCATATTCGAAGTGTACAAGATCCGGTCCAAGTGGAACTTAACCCGGCTCTAGGTGTGTGCATATTCGAAGTGTACAAGATCCGGGCCAAGTGGAACTTACCCCGGCTCTAGGTGTGTGCATATTCGAAGTGTACAAGATCCGGGCCAAGTGGAACTTAACCCGGCTCTAGATGTGTGCATATTCGAAGGGTACAAGATCCGGGCCAAGTGGAACTTAACCCGGCTCTAGGTGTGTGCATATTCGAAGCGTACAAGATCTGGGCCAAGTGGAACTTAACCCGGCTCTAGGTGTGTGCATGTTCGAAGTGTGCAAGATCTGGGCCAAGTGGAACTTAACCCGGCTCTAGGTGTGTGCATATTCGAAGCGTACAAGATCCGGGCCAAGTGGAACTTAACCCGGCTCTAGGTGTGTGCATGTTCGAAGTGTGCAAGATCCGGGCCAAGTGGAACTTAACCCGGCTCTAGGTGTGTGCATATTCGAAGGGTGCAAGATCCGGGCCAAGTGGAACTTAACCCGGCTCTAGGTGTGTGCACATTTGAAGTGTGCAAGATCCGGGCCAAGTGGAACTTAACCCGGCTCTTGGTGTGTGCACATTTGAAGTTTACATGCAGCTATGTTAGTTTTCTAATGAGCATCCGGCCGAGTAACAAGCTACTCCACCGGAGGCTCGGGGACTAATGGTTATTATCTACAACATGTAAAGGAGAAACGACATACCTCCATCAT
This sequence comes from Avena sativa, assembly GCA_916181665.1. Lineage (NCBI taxonomy): Eukaryota > Viridiplantae > Streptophyta > Magnoliopsida > Poales > Poaceae > Avena > Avena sativa. Next base: position 60,145,662 of record OV702289.1, read on the forward strand.
TCGCCCCGCGAGGTTAATTTCCTTGGCGGCAGTATTCATCTGGGCAGAAAATTCTGCGGGGCCGAACTTTTCCGGGAGATCATCGTTGTGGACGAACTCCGCCTTGTTCCAGTTCATGACGAACTCGATAAGGCTCAGAGGGTACCGTTCTCCAGTAGGCATGTGGGGTGCCACCAAGCCCTTTGCATGAGCTTCCTTCCTCTCAACTAGGGCAAGAGCTGGGCTGGTGTGCAGAACCATCTGCTGCGCATCGGTTGGCTCGGCAGGAACATCCGTCGCTGCTGGTGATTTCTTCGGAAGCATCGACGACAGAGTTTGCTGCCCGGCCTCGATGGATGCAGACTTGGTAGTATCCGGGGCCTTCTTGCCTTTAACTTGCTCGGAAGAAGTAACTGCGGTGGACTTCCCTTTATAAGCTGCTGGAATAGTTCCTCGCCGAGGCTGAGATCACTCGGACGAGGCAGAAGAACTTGGCACTAGAGCTGCTGTGGGTTTCCTTGGTGCCGGGACAGGTGCTGGCTCGGTAGCTGGTACTGGAGCTGCTGCTGGTGCTGGTGTTGCGATAGACTCGGTGGTTGCTGGTTGCGGCAATGCCGAAGTGGTGGACGCCATTGCCTCGGCCGAATCGACCCCTCCTGCTCCGAGGTCGTGTTCCTCTCGATGAGGTACTGCGGAACCCGGAGCATCCGCAGAGCCCTCCGGAATAGGGCTCAGCGGGCGTGACTCGTCGTCACGAGGAGGAGAAGGGCCGGACCGAAGGGGAGAAGAGATGCTCGATCTGCTCTGAGGGACCTCCACAGGAGGCCTGAAAAAGAGAATAATGTCAGAAGAAAAATTACCACGATGCAAGGAAAGTGAGTTACATAATGAGAAATAACTTACGCATCCGAGGTCTCGGCCTCCTTGGGTTTCCGAGCCCTCCGTGCCAGGGCTTTGCCTGCCCGCTTGGAGGCAGTCTTGTCTCCGGCCTTCTTTTGCCTTTTTGTGGGCTGAGAAGGTTCGGAGGAAGAACTTGATGCGGATCCGCGCTTCTTCTTCGACGCCACCGGAACCGGCTCGCCCGTAGCAAGTGGAGGATCCTCGTGGATATGCCCACCAGGGTTAGCTGATGCCGGAAAGGCAAAAGAAAGAGGGACAGCCTCAACAGGTTCAATCACGTCGACATCCGAGTCATCCTCATCATCGGGCCAATCTCTAAGGCAAGAGAATTTACTGCTGGGTCATTTGGTAGCGTCGGTCATAGGGAGGAACATCTCCTGGTCCGGCTCCTCCTCATCCGGGATTTCTCGGTCCGGCGCCCACTTAAGGGTCAAATCCGTGCCATCCTCGAGAGTTTGCTGAAGAAACAGCTGAGAAAAAGCACAAAGAGCAGAGTCAAAAATACGACGAAAACCGACACATACTTGATCCGAAATAAGTTTGCCCCGTGAAGCTTACCGCGGAAGGGAGCCTGTCACGGCAGTAGTGCTCGATTCCCCACGTCCATTCGGCGGAGAAATCCTTGTGGGTGGTGAAAAGAGCTTTAACCCGGCGAAAGATCTCCGTGTTGCTCAACTCGAAGGAGGAGGTTCGGTTGGGGTCGCGGCCGAAGCTCATGTGGCACAACTTGTGGGTGCGCTTCTGGAGGGGAGAGATTCGGTTGCGCACGAACATGATCATAGCATCCTCGTTGCACAATCCGAGCTTCTTCAGCTCCGCGAACCTCTTGTTAACTTGGTTGGCCAGAGTTGTAGGTTTCTTGGGGAGCTCCTCCCAGAAATCCGTGTCAGGTAGGCCCGGAGCGTAGGGCAGCAACCGAATCAAATCTTCGGTACCCTCGTTCCGGACGTAGAAGAAGGTCCGGGCCCATCCTTTGCAGGAGTCAAGCTCGGTGACCCGGGGAAAGACTGAAAATCTCCGGGGCGAGATGGAGACAGCTCTGAACTGCGTGAGCTGCTTATCCTCCGACTCTAAGTGGATATTGGGGACGATGTTGCGACGAAGACCGAAGAACCGGATCCACAGCTCCTTCGTGGGCCATAGTCCGGTGTAGCCTTCGATCATAGAGGCAAAGGCAGAAAGAGAGGTGATTGCGTTCGTTGGGAGATGGTGCGGCTGCAGGTGATACGTCCTAACCCAATCCCGGAAGAAATCGCTCATCGCGAGGCCAAATCCCCGTTGGAAGTGGGACAGGAATACAACAAACTCACCCGGATTGGGTGAGGGGGCCAGTTCGGCGGAAGGGAGACGAGCGGTGACGCCGGCGGGAATGCGCCTGGTCCGGTAGAGCCAGTCAATGTCATCTTGACAGACCCATGAACCAGCCCACGCGCCGCGGTCCGCCGTGCCGACGTCCTCCTCCATCTCCTGCTCGGCGACGACGAGCTCCTCCTCCGTCATCTCGTATTCGCTATCCTCGCTGGAGCTAGCGGTGGCGGGGATCTGTGGCCTAGATTGGCGAGGACCCGTGGCTAAGCAGTTGCACAGCGGTGGCTGCGAAGCAGAAGCACGAGGAGAGTGCGGCGGCGGCGCTGCTGCTAGAAGCACCGACGGCGGCGTGGTCACAGGGAAGACGAAGGAGAAAACGCAACAGGCAGAGGGGCGCAGAGGTGGAAAAACGCTAAGGGATGTGCCCCTCCCCTATTTAACCACCCCCAGAGATCGATGAGTGGGATCGCGCTGCGCCGACGAGCCACACGATGTGGCAGTGTATCACCGGCATCAGCCAATCAGAGAAAAGCCACACGGGGGGCCACAGAGTAGAAGCAATCCCGTGACGCGACGTGCTAATGCGGTAAACGAGGAGGCAGGCATGACGTGACCCACGCACAGTGATAACTGACAATTACTGCGACGGTTACTGTGCAAGCCCTTAAAATAAGACGAGGCAATGATTAGCCTCCACGTGGGTTGGCGTATGAGAGAAGGAAACGGGCCCCGGATCAAACCATGATAACCATGGGATCCGAGCCAAAGTGGTGACCCGGCCGGCAAGTGAAAACTTGGAACGTGCTAAGGGAACGTAAATCCATATAATCCGAGATAAGGAGCTAACCCGGAATTAAACGTCCGAGGCTCGGACATAAATGAACCTGATGTGGCCTTAGCGACCAAGGCAGCTAAGACCGCACCAGCTTCGGGGACTAATGTTGGGGGGATACCCACGGGTAGGGTCACTCCGGGGTATAACGGCCGAGTTAGCTGAGGTCCGGCAAGGTCAAAGCGGATGCTGATCGGGTCACCTCAAGGCAGTCCGAATCACGGAGTAACCCGGACCAGGGGGTTGCCTAACATTGTCTCGTCCGGCTTAAGGAGTAAGTCGGAAGTGCTTGTCTAACTTATATGCAGGAACAGGTGTGGCCGGATCAACTATGATCCGGGTCCTCGCTTAGCTTCTGGGAGAAGGAAGGAATCTCTCTGGTCAAAAAGGAGGTCCGGTACGTACTGCATGAGCGGAGAAAGCAAGGGCAGGACCACCGGATCATGGCCGACAAGGGTGACGACGCTCGTGTCGTCTGACGCGGGCGCCGTAGAGGCTTACGTCGCTAAAGCATGTATGACGCGGGGGAAAAGCACCCCGGTCGGGTTACCACATTGGGAGGGGGCATATTCTTAGGAATATGCCTCCATGTATGCCCTAGGCCAGGACCGAACTTCCTCTATATAAGGGGGCTAGGGTTCTGGTAGAGGGGGTTGGTTGAGCTCCAGTTGGATAAGCACGAGTTGATCTAGGGTTCTAGGGAAAGATAGTAGGCAAGAGTAAGAGAGCTCCTTCTTCCTCCTCTCGCCAATACAGCTCAAGGAGCACTTGTAATCTTGGAGATATAGAAATACAAACTTCTGTGTGGAGAATCACTCCACTATCCCTCCCTGGATTCCCCTAGCGTGTATTAGTCCCCACCTTTAGCCTATCCATGGCATCTGCCGTGACACCACCATGACAAATATGACCTAGACGGTAGTGCCACATATATGTAGATATATCATTATCAAGTTTAATCCTTTTAGCTTCAACATTATGAATATGCGTAATACTACTATCGAGATCCAACAGAAATAAACCATTCAACACAAGTGCATGACCATAAAAGATATTATTCATATAAATCGAACAACCATTGTTTTCAGACTGAAACGAATAACCACTTTGCATCAAACATGATCCGGATACAATGTTCATGCTCAGTGCAGGCACCAAATAAGAATTATTCAGGTTTATAACTAATCCCGACGGCATATGGAGAGGCAGCGTTCCGACGGCGATCACATCAACTCTTGATCCATTGCCGACCCGCATCGTGACCTCATACCTTGCTAGTTGTCGCTTGTTTCGCAGCCCCTGAACCGAGTTACATATATTAGCAACCGATCTCGTATCAAATACCCAGGTGCTACTGCGAGTACTAGTCAAGTACACATCAATAACATGTATATCACATATACCTTTTTTTGCCTTACCGGCCTTCTTGTCTGCCAAATACTTGGGGTAGTTGCGCTTCCAATGGCCAGTCCCCTTGCAATAGTAGCACTCGGTGTCAGACTTAGGGCCAGCTCGGGGTTTCTTTTCAGGCGCGGCAACAGTTTTGCCGCCCTTCTTTCCCTTCTACTTGCCTTTCTTGTCCTTCTTGAAACCGGTGGTCTTATTGATCATCAACACTTGATGTTCTTTCCTAATCTCCACTTCTGCAGTCTTAAGCATTGATAGAAGCTCGGGAAGAGACTTCTTCATGCCCTGCATATTATAGTTCATCATGAAGCTCTTGTAGCTAGGTGGCAGAGATTGGAGAACACGATGTATGCCTAAGTCAATGGGAATCGTTATTCCCAAGGACACAAGCAATCGGTGTACCCAGACATTTTGAGTACGTGCTCACTAACGGAGCTGTTCTCTTCCATCATGCAGCTAAAGAACTTTTCAGAAGCATTATAACTCTCTACGTCAGCATGGGGTATCGAAAATCATTTTCAATTCTCCCATGGTATCAAAGGCATTGCCATTTTCGAAACGTTTTCGAAGTTCTGGTTCTAGCCCATACAGTATGCCGCAATGAACTAAGTTGTGGTCCTCCTGACGAGTTATATATACGTTCTTTTCCTCGTCAGGGGCATCAGGAGCTGGTGGGGGGCCTAGCGGCGCATCTAGCACATATTGCTTTTGTGCAGCAGTGAGGAGAATCCTCAAATTCATAGCCCAGTTGGTGAAGTTGCTACCATTCGCAGCAAGTTTCTCTTTCTCCATGAACACATTGAAATTAAAAGCAGGTGGTGCCATCTACAATAGAATTTGTAAAATATATTTAGACTAAGTTTATGATAGATTGAGTTCAACTAATCCAAATTACTAATGAACTCCCACTCAAAAACGACATCCCTCGTGTCCTTTTGGTGATTACATGAACCAAATCCACTACACCAAGTCCGATCATCATGTGAGTCGGTGTAGCTTCAAAGGCGAGCATCTATATGGGCATCATATCAACTATATGACTCATGCTTAACCTTTCGGTCCGTGTTCCGAGACCATGTCTGTACATGCTAGGCTCGTCAAGTAAGAACCTTAGTATTCGCGTGTGTAAAACTGTCTTACACCCGTTGTATGAAAGCGTAGAGTCGAGAACACCCGATCATCACGTGATGCCTCAAAACACAATCCACAAAATGGTGCATACTTAAGGAAGAACACATTTTATCTTGATATCTAAATGAGGGATCATCTTATAATGCTACCAAAAGCGCCAAACTAGCAATATAAGATGCTAACATCTAATGTGTGAAGTGAGGTGATATGGTCCATGCATTTGATCTCTATCATTTGCATCGTGGTATGATCTCTATCATTCCTTTGTGTGTAAGGCCAAGGTCTATGGAACTTACACGTTAAGTGAGTTGTAAGAGTATCTATCATACATCTACTTACAACAATACCATATCAAGACACTAGCCCAGCAACGATCTAAACTAGACGCCTCTAATTTATCAACTGCAAGTTTTACGTGGCTTAGGGCTTTCAGAGGTAGAACCGGTCTTACCTACGAACATGAACCACAATGAGGATAACCAAGTTATTAGCAACTCGTTGTAAATCAGATATTGACTATAGTAGGAGAGACAGACACCCACTAGCCACTTATGCAAAACTAGTTGCATGTCAGTCGTGGAACCGGTCTCATGTACGATGACATGTAAGGTTGGTCCGGACCGCTTCATCCCATTATGCCACCAATATCCAAAGTACATAGAAGATGCAATAACTTGATCATCATCGCCCACATATAAACATATGTGTACTACCCGTGCAAAGCACCTACGCATAGATCAGGCTCTGATACCACTGTTGGGTCCGCAGCATAGAAAACAAAAATTTTCCTACGATGAGAACTATACGCCAAGATCTATCTACTAGATACAGAGCAATGGGTGGACATGCATCCATGGAGAACTTACCCTCGAAGACAACGAGTTTTGTTAACGAGTAGGAACTTGTGGTTGATGTAGTCGACGCTTGCCGATCTCAAGATCGTGTGGAAGTCCGAGCGCTGCAAATCAGCAGCGCATCCATCCTCGCACACACGTTCAAGCCACCAGACAACCTCCACCTCCTCGCTCTAGCGAATCAGCGGAAGCAGCAACTCCTTCCAGACGCAAGGCCACCGGGAACATGTATCTCGCTAATCCGAGACCATGGGGGAATATCTAGAGGGGGGAGAGAGATCCTTCACGAGGAGGTGTAGTTTGTGAGAGGGGAGAGGGGGGATTTATATAGGAGAGAGGGAGACCCCTCCCCTCCCATTGCCGGCGCATGAGGGGGGGGGACTCCTCCCCTCCTTAATTCATGTGGTGAACCTCCACTCACATAAACATGGCCTCCACCCAAAATCCCACTCACATGTATTTAATTTCCACCAAATTAAATGCAACTCTCAATTAATAAAACTCTTTTATTTATTTTATTCAGAATTTTGTTAATTACTTTAATTAACAAACATTCACATAAAACCCCTTGCAACATTTCAATATCACATGCAGAACCACTTTCTGCAATTTCACCCGAAACAATTCCTGTTTCTATCGAAACATTTCCTGCGCTTTGCAAACCTTTTGTCTGGAACATATGTGCTCCTAAATGGTGTCCGGCAACCCTTAAGTGTGTCACCCTACGGTTCGCGAATAATGCAGACATGATTGAGACTCCTCTCAGATCAATAATCAGAAGCGGGACCTGGAGATCCATACTGACTCCTGCATATTCAACGATGACTTCTGTGATCGTGAGAACCTTTAACGTCAGGAATTTAATCCCTTTGTCTCATGATATAATACATGTCTGAGATTCGATCATCGGTATCCAAATACCTAGTTTGATCTCGTTACCGACATGCACTCTTTTCACGTTCCCGTGATATAACATTCTAATGATCACATCACTTGCTTGCAAGCTATCTTAATGTGATATCACCGAGAGGGCCCGGAGTATATCTATCCGTCATCAGGATTGACAAATTCCACTCTTGATCCATGAGCCTCAACATAACACCTTCATAACACTGAACCCACCTTTATGGTCACCCTGTTACGGTGTGACGTTTGATGTTATCAAGATACTCTTTCGGTGTTAGCAATTAACATGATCTCATGGTCTAAGGACTAAGACTACTTTGTATGATGTTATAGCAATATAAACATAATGACTTGATCGTAATGTTATACTTTGGATGAATGTTCATCACATCATTTCACAAATGTTGTGACCTTGTTATTAACAACATCCAATGTCCATGATCAGGAAACTTTGATCATCTTGTTAATCAACAAGCTAGTCTATAAGAGAGGCATAACTAGTAACCCTTTTGTTTATTAAACACACATGTATTGATGTTTCCTATCAATACAATTATAGCATGCAAAATAAACATCTATCATATACAAGGAATACATAATAACAACTTTATTATTGCCTCTCAGGGCATATTTCCTTCACTAGCGGCCCAGGCGTTTCTCTAACATACATACAAACTCCATGATCTTACAAGTTCCACTTTTATTTCACACCGCCAGGATCCATAAGCAAAAGAACATGATATCAACTAGGTACTAAGTACCAATGAAATGTTGAAAACAGTCCCCATGATACATGGTTCTGCTAACTTCAACTCATAAAGCGCAAGCATATACGCAACAAAGAAGGACGCAATGGTTCAGGTTTATTAAGTGCAAGAAAATAAAGTGTGCCATCAAGTTCGTGAGAGCTTTACTAACTAACTTTCTCATAACAAGCAAACATTTTATTCGGAAGAAAACAAGGCATAATGAATATGCACGGGAGTAGCAAATGATGCTAATAGGTAGGTATGGTGGACACTTTGGCAATATTTGCTTTAAGGGAGTTGGAAACATGAGTAAAACACTCAATGCAAGTGAAGGCTAGCAATAGTAAGGGAGCGACAAACGAGAGAGCAATGATGACCATAATCATGCAGAGCGACAAAACATCATTGATCAAAGCATAAACTGATACTACAAGTTGAATACTAAAGGATCATAAATGCTTATGGTGACTTGGGATAGTCATAACATGGTGTGAGCATGCGCCAAGTCAACCCAAATAAAGCATCAAAGGAGAATACCACTATACTATGCTTTAATATGCTAAAACAACGCATGATTCATCCAAGGCACATTAAGCAATCTCAATTGTTTATAACAAGTCATGCTACAACAAAGAATACTAAGCATAAAGCCAAAACAATATCAAGCATGGTATGACAAAGCATAGGCCACAGTCAAAAACAAGCTCTCTTTACCACTTAAGCATGAACATTCCTACTCTTTTCCAAACCAAACCAAACTATTTGAACACCAATGCATGAAAGAGGGAGTCCAACCAATTTATTCAGCAAAATAAGCAAACCATACAAACTAAAAACCAGAATGAAAACGAAAAAGAAGACGCTCCAAGAAAAACACAACTATGCATGAAACAATAAAAATGAAGCGTTTGGAAGGAACCTGGAATTTTTATTGATGAAGAAGGGAATGCCTTGGGCATCCCCAAGCTTTGACGCTTGAACTTCTTGGATATTTCTAGGGTGACACGCGTGGCATCCCCAAGCTTGATCTTTAGTCCATCCTTCATCTCATTACTCATTCCTTCCATACACCTGAAATTTTTCCTTCATACAAAACTTCACACAATCTTTATTATCAACATTAGTGTACTCAAGATAAATAAGTCTTAAGGTTCAGTTCTAACACCAAATAAACTTCCATTAGAACACTAGCTACTGTAGCACTTCCCTCAAAAATCTCAATTCCCCAAAAGAACTCAAAAAGTAACCAACAAGAAGCAAATGCAGAAAATGGCAGAAATCTGTCAAAACAGACTATTAGGTAAAGATGAATTTTTTCGAAGACCTTCTGTTGCTCAAATTAAAATGTGTTGAACTAACGAAAGTTAGATAACAACCTGGGTCAGAAGAACAAAATATTCATGCCTCAAAAAGACGTTCAGATATTCTACACGAATTTTTACGGTGAAGCACATAAATCTGTTTCGGGACAGCAAATTTCCCAATCATTACTTCTCTCTCATTAGAGGTTACTCTTGGCACAAAAAGCAAATAAAAAGGATAAGGAGTGGTTATTACAGAGGTAATAACTTCCAAGACTCATCTAAAACTTTTGGGTTATCTCCCAATAAGTACTTTTCTTTAACGCCTTTAAGTAAGGCATAAGAAAAAACTAAAATGGATAGAATAGAAGTAAGCGGAGATAATCAAGGTGAAAACATTGTTTTGTTCAATGAAATCCTTTTGTTAAAAAGGTTGATCAGGTCTTGTTACCAAAACAATTTCATATGAGACAAAACTTTGTATTCCACTAATGATTATGTTACCTCAACCTTGATAGCAATGGTTCCAATCATAATAGTTTCAAATTTTTCTCTTGGTGTGGGACAATATATTTCTCCAACTTGAATGCCCTCAACATGTTCAATTTAATTCAAACCATAAGTCCTTTCAATCTTCTTGGGGAAATAGATAGTATGTTCCTTGTCATTGACATTGAAGGTCACCTTCCCTTGATTACAATTAATAACAGCTCCTGCAGTATTTAAGAAAAGGTCTCCCAAGAATAATAGACATATTATCATCTTCGGGCATAATAGTTTGAGAGGATGCTCACATAAGAAATATGAAGTGAAGTAAAAGAGAGCATCAAGAAGCAAATCCAAAACACATTTAAGTCTAACCCACTTCCTATGCATAGGAATCGTGTATGCAAATAGATTCGCAAAGAACAAAGTGACATGCATAGGAAGATAAAACAAGAGTGGCTTCAAAACCTTCAGCACAAAGAGAGGTGTTTCAATACCATGAAAACTTCTACAACCATATTTCCTCTCTCATAATAATTTTCAGTAGCCTCATGAATAAACTCAACAATATAACCATCACATAAAGCATGCTTTTCGTAATCTACAAGCACTAGAGCTTTATCATAAACATCTTCAGAATCCTCAGGAACATAACATTCATCCTCCTTTAGTAAGCATGGAGGACAATCAAATAAAGTAAGGGATAAAGAGTTACTCTCATTAGAAGGTAGGCATGGGTAGATAATCCATTCTTCCTCCTTTTGTTCATCACTCTCCTCCTCTTTTTCATCTAATGAGATTTCAGGTTCATCAATTTCTTTTTCCATAGGATCCTGCAAGGCATTAGTCTCTTCCATTTGTGGAAAGCATCTATTAAAATATTCAAGAATATAGCCATTTTCATCCTTGTAATTATCAAAGCAAAATTTAAGTATACCATACACCTCATATCTGTAAGGTGAATCATCAATATTTTCAAGCAAACTAGCAAGTTCAAAAGCACCTTTCTAAGCAATAAATTCTTCAATTTGTTCCGCATCATAAAAGTCATAAATTCCTTTAGCATAGGAAGATATGGTATCATTATCATTATACTCACATTGAAAAGGGAGGTGTTTATACCTCTTTCTGCAACAAGATTCATCATAGCAATAAGTAACATTATAAGTAGAGCACACGTTTCTAGCAATGGTATACAATCTATCAATTTGTTCCCATAAGTGTTTCCCTTTTTGTGACAAGCGGTGTTCCTTATAATAATATTTGTGATCTTCCGTGAACCCACCTTGCCAATAAGCTTCAGTTTTAAAGAAACCAACCATTGACAACAAGCATGATAAGGCAAGATAATAACACACCAACGAAAATAACAACTAGAGTAGGAACTACTTTTTTTGTATTTTTGATAAAGAAACAAGAAAACAAGGAGAAAATAAACTTAGCTTGAACAATAGTGATTCCAAGTGGACTTGATAAATAAATCTATGCTCCCCGGCAATGGCGCCAGAAAATAGTCTTGATGACCCACAAGTATAGGGGGTGTATCGCAGTATTTTCGAGGGAAGTGAAACCCAATTTATTGATTCGACACAAGGGGGGCCAAAGAATATTTATAAGCCTTAACAACTGAGTTGTCAATTCAGATGCACCTGGAAACAATCTTGCTCATAGTAGTTTATCAGTAGCAACAGTTCTGTAGTAGGAATAGCAAAGTAACAGCAGTAGTAAAGTAAAGACAGCAGTAACAATAGCAGTAAACAGTGGGATTCGAGTGTGGTAGGCATAGGGATGGATGGACGGGCGTTGCATGGACAAGACAATTCACATAGCAATCAAAACATAGGGAAATTGCAGATAAATAAGATAAAGCATCCAAGTACTAAACAATCCTAGGCATGTGTTCTATATATAGTCATACGTGCTCGCAATGAGAACTTGCACAACATCTTTTGTCCTGCCAGACCGTTTGCAGCGGGGCCTCTAGGGAACTACTGGCAATTAAGGTGCTCCTTTTAATAGAGCACCGGAGCAAAGCATTAACACTCCGTGAACACATGTGATCCTCACATCAAAGCCATTCCCTTCCGGTTATCCCGATTTCTGTCACTTCGGGGCCATAGGTTCCGGACAACAACGTGAGTATACAACTTGTAGATAAGACCAAAAACAATACTATCATAATGAATCAATAACATGTTCAGATCTGAAATCATGGCACTCAGGCCCTAGTGACAAGCATTAAGCACAACAAGTCGCAACAAAGTCATAAAGCACTAATAAAAGATACTAGGCACCATGCCCTAACAATCTGATGCCATTACATGAACGATCTCATCCAATCCCTACCATCCCCATAGCCTACAGCGGGGGATTACTCACTCATAGATGGGGGAAACATGGATGGTCGATGGAGATGATGGTGGAGATCGATGGAGATGGCTCCAGGGGCACTTCCCCGTCCCGGCAGGGTGCCGAAACAGAGACTTTCTGTCCCCTGAATCTCCCCTTCGGTGGTGGCGGCGCTGCGGAACTTCTTCTGGAAAAACGTCGAACCCGCCGAAGTTTTTAGGTCAGAAGGCTTCTTATAGGCGAAGAGGGAGACCGAGGGGGTGCCTGGGAGGCCCACACCATGCCCTGGCGTGGCCAGGCCTAGCCCGTGCCCAGGGGTGGTGTGGACAGCCCCTGGCTCTTCGCCGTCTCGTATTCTGGCTCCTGGAGTCTTCAAAAAAATAGGCACTTTGGCTTTTGTCCAGTCCAATTCCGAGAATATTCATTTTCTGACTTTCCTGGAACCAAAAACAGCAAAAAACAGGCAGCTGGCACTGTGGCTCTTGTTAATAGGTTAGTCCAAGAAATCATATGAAAAGTACTCCAAAGTGTGGACAAACACAAGAAAGTGGATAAAACCAAGCATGGAGCATCAAAAATTATAGATACATTTGCAATGTATCAAAGATCGAAAAGGCGCATGATCCATGCAGAGAAGTTGGATCCATCTAACTTGAGCTTTTCTCCTTTTAACCTATCGTCAATAGGGAAGGTAATCTCGGAGAGAACCATTTTCTACATTTATAATTGCAAAAAGGAATTTAGACTAAGTTTATAATTAAATGAGTTAATAATAACTCCACTCAAAAACACCTATCCCCATAAGGGTTCCTAGTGATAACACGGTCCCTATCAGCCACATCTCCCCCAATCGTCACGGCCATCAATGTGGGTTCAAGGGTGGACGCCAAACATCGGTCACATCATTCATGTGACTCGTGCTCGATCTTTCGACCATCCGCATTCCGAGGCCACGCTTCTATGGCGTGCTAGGCTCGCCAACTCAACCTTAGTGTATTTGCTATGCAACATGGCTTACACCCACTATATGCGAACGTAGATATGTCTGACACCCATGCCTATACCATGGATTGCCTCATACCGAAGAACTTTCTTGGTGGTGCACACTAAGGGGGAACACAATCGTTGGTAATTTTAACAGGGATCATCTTATTAGGCTACCTTCGAGTATCTAATATTAGCACACAATAAGATATACAAACAATAACATTGAATGTAAATGCAATGTGATATGGTCCTTCACGTCATGATCTCCATCCATCGTCACCGGATTCCGACGCCAGGGTTACAACGCCGTAGACACCAGGGTACTGGTGTCATTCCGGCGTGGTAGTCCGTCACCTCCGTGACTATCTACTACTACGTAACATAAGGTAATCACTTTACCTTTGCCACAACCATATCACAAAGCAACACCCCCCTGCAAAACAAAGTTAGACGCCTATACTCTATCTTTGCATGTTTTACGTGGCTGAATGGGCTTTCACACAAGAACCGTTCTTACCTATGAACTTTCAGCACAACGCTGATCAAGTAGTTGTCTCTACTACACCCCTTTCGGGGCCCTTCGTTGCAAATGGTATACCCAACTAATGTGAGAGAGACAGACACCCCCCTAAGCCACTTTATACGGTACAAGCCGTATGTCAAGCATGGACCAGTCTCGCGAATGAACACGTAAAGTCAGTTGGGGTCGCTTCATCAAGCATTGCTGCGGTATACTCAAGTACACGTGGGAGGGTAACAACTAAAAGATCAACGCCCACACTCTACATCTCGTGTGTTCTACCCGTACTAGCATTACTACGCATAGATCTAGCTCTAATACCACAGTTGGGGTTCTGCGCATGAAAATAATAAAATTTTACCCTACGCCCCTAAACTCCTGATGCTACCAGGACCTATCTATTAGTAATACAGTAACGGGAGGGGCTTTTCGCGAACTTACCCTTGAAAACTGAAAAGCGTTGTCAACGCTCAGGAGAGTGTGGTTGATGTAGACGAGCCGAAGCTGACCTCAAGGTCGTGATGAAGTCCTTGCGCTCCTTTGGCTCCAACGACTTGAGTGCCTCAAGTGCGACACCTTGCGGGGAGTTACACACGCCCGGTGCCTCATGATGACTCCTGCTTCCCCGATCCAGCAGCTGTTGCGGAAGTAGAGCTCCTGGATCTAAATCCTGCAGCGTGACGGCGCTCCGCGGTGAAGATGTCTCTCGTTCGCGCAGTCCAGACTTGGGACCATGGTCACGGAGAGAGAGGTAGAGAGAGAAAATATCAATTAGAGGTCCTCCCAAAAGTGAGAAGACCTTTATTGATTATTGGGTGTATTTATCTGGCCAAATACCCCCACTATATATAGGGGGAGGGGAGGTACTACCTCCCTCAAAGTCCTAGGGTGGGACTAAAGGAGGAGGAGGTGGGGGAGGCGCCGCCGACCAGCCCCCACCATGTGCCCCACGTGGGGAAGGCCCATTAGGGCTGCCGGCCAACCCCCTTGGCCCCTCGTAGGGGTGCGGCCCCCTCTTGGGCCCTTTCCCCTCCGGGAATTGGCCCATTAAGACTTTTGACCTTTTAAATTGATTTTCTCTTTATTAAATAATTATGAATAAATGATTAAATCAATATTTAACATTCATTCACATATTATTCAACCTCCGTGGCTATGGAACACCTTCCACCTCCACTCCGGACATCCTCCGGACTTACCGAAACCCTTCCGGTTTTCTCTCTACTATTCTTTGGCGATTCTACAGATCCTATAAACACTCTCTAAGCATCATCAAACCCTTAAGCGTGATACCCTACGGTTCGAGAACACTCCAGACATGGTCGGGACACTCCCGCACCAATGATCGATAGAGGGACCTGGATGGCCATGTGACCCTTGTGCGTTCCACGAAGATCTTTCGTTGTTTGAACTAGGACAGTCATGTCTTATTCCCTTTGTCTCTCGATACTTGTATTGCCCGAGATCTGATCAATGACATCACCATGTCATGTTCAATCTCGTTACTGAACAATGCTACTTGACTCATTCCGACAAGTGATATCCCTATGATCAAATCACACGCTGCGCAGCTATTGGATATAACCTCTCCGAGTGGGCCCTTGAGTATCTTCCCATCACATGGACGGACAAATCCCGCTCTTGACATATATTGCTTCTACGGTTTCCTCCGAGTACCTGAACACACCTTTATAACCACTATATTACCAAGTGGCGCTTGATGCTATCTAAGCACTCTCGGGAGACAGTGATTGATATAGCCTCACGGTCTAAGGAATAGTCTACGAGGATCCATTTCTAATCATCGTAACTTGATCTTCGTGACATGATCGGGTCACAATGTTTAGGTTGGGTATTGATTCATCATCTCATTCTCAGAATGAGTTGACTCTATTTCCAACTGGCATAAATGCCACATGATCAGGAAACATGATCATCTATTGACCAATGAACCAGTGACTAGAGTTTCACTGGGAACCCCTGGTTGTTTGTATATCACGCGTGTATTGATGTTTCCACTCAACACAGTTATAGCATGATATAAAACTTAATCATAAACTATATGAAATATGATAATAGTCCTTACTACTATTTGTCTCTAGGGTATATTTCCAACACAAATATGTTAGGAACATATTTTGAGTGGGAGCTTATAGAGTGATTCTTAAGTGTGTTAAGAATAAAAGCGCAAATACCGATAAATAATGATTTATAAGGTGTAGAAGTTGATAATAAGTGTATTATGATATTATGTAGTATTCCTTAAGGGATTCTGAAAAGGGTTTCAGAATAGAAGTTTATTAAGGAACTGGTCCTTAATAACTCAAGTTAGGAATAGTATAAAGTTTAACATCAATGGTTGAAAGAAAGAAAAGGATGATCATCATCCACTATGTTAAGACATAGGTTCTATCTTAGAAAACCATGATGATAACTTAACATAATATGTGATCCAATAAGGAATGTTTAAAAGTGATTTAGTTTGAATCACAGAACGTTAAGCTGAGTTTTTCCGCAGTGTCTAATAGAGAACTGTAGACATATTTTCCAAATCCATAAAGGATGACATATCTTAAAACATAAAGGGTTATGTTATAAGGGAATATGTTGGAAACTCCCGTAATACTGATTAAAGTCAAGTAGGAAGCGAGGTGAACAAAAACATCGAAAGTTGCACAGGGTGCACTTGTGTTTCGATGATTACATTTATAATAATAGATAAGGGTACCATCTAAAGTGTTGTATAATGTTATGGGGGGGGCTAGTTCGCTTTCAACGTAGAATGATGTGTCCCAGGGCACAGTGCCCATGAGAAAGCCCTCGAGGTTGATCTAAAGTCACTGTATGCTCCTGGAATCAGGCCTCGTTCTGCTGCCATAGCAATGATGCATACACACAGATGTTATCATGTGATGATAAAGTATTAATGTCAATCAAGTTGACATTAGTAAGTTGCAAAGGATTTGGGACTGTAAAGTACAGACCCAAGACTCAACCTCTTCCATGAGCAAGCATGTTCAGGGTACCGGATATATGGTGCCAACGATTAAGAACAAATGCAGCTAGTTTATTTGTACTCTAGTGCAAGTGGGAGACGGTTGGAAATATGCCCTAGAGACAAATAGTAATAAGGACTATTATCATATTTCATAAAGTTTATAATTAAGTTTTATATCATGATATAACTATATTGAGTGGAAACATCAATACACGTGTGATATATAAATAACCAGGGGTTCCTAGTGAAACACTAGTCACTGGTTCATTGGTCAACAGATGATCAAGTTTCATGATCATGTGGCATTTATGCCAGTTGGAAATGGAGTCAACTCATTCTGAGAATGAGATGATGAACCAATACCAAACCTAAACATCGTGACTCGATCATGTCACGAAGTTCAAGTTATGATGATTAGAAATGGATCCTCGTAGACTATTCTTTAGACCGTGAGGCTATATCAATCACTGTCTCCCGAGAGTGCTTAGATAGCATCAAGCACCACTTGGTAATACAGTGGTTATAAAGGTGTGTTCAGGTACTCAGAGGAAACCATAGCGGCATTATATGTTAAGAGCGGGATTTGTCCGTCCACGTGACGGAAAGATACTCAAGGGCCCACTCGGAGAAGTTATATCCAATAGCTGCACAACGTGTGATTTGATCACAGGGATATCACTTGTCGGAACGAGTCAAGTAGCATTGTTTGGTAACGAGATTGAACATGACATGGTGATGTCATTGATCATATCTCGGGCAATGTAAGTATCGAGAGACAAAGGGAGTAAGACACGACCGTCCCAATTCAAACAATGAAAGATCTTCATGGAATGCACAAGGGTAACATGGCCATCCAGGTCCATCTATCGATTATTGGTCCGGGAGTGTCCTGACCATGTCTGGAGTGTTCCCGAACCATACGGTATCACGCTTAAGGGTTTGATGATGCTTAGAGAGTGTTTATAGGATTAGAGGAATCGCCGAAGAATAGTAGAGAGAAAACCGGAAGGGTTTCGGTAAGTCCAGAGGATGTTCGGAGTGGAGGTGGAAGGTGTTCCATAGCCACAGAGATTGAATAATATGTGAATGAATGTTAAATATAGATTTAATCATTTATTCATAATTATTTAATAAAGATAAAATCAATTTAAAAGGTCAAAAGGCTTAATCGGCTGTTTCCGGAGGGAAGAGGGCCCATTAGGGAAAGGCAAGAGGGGAGAAGGGGCAAGAGGGTGGCCGGATGGGCCAAGCCCCCCCCCCCCCCCCCCCCCCCCCGCGCGGGGCCTGCTAGGGCCTGCCGGCGGCTGCCCCCTCCCTCTCCTTTAGTCCCACCCCAGGACTTTGAGGGAGGTAGTACCTCCCCCCCTATATATAGTGGGGGTATTTGGCCAGATAAATACACACAATATTCAATAAAGGTCTTCTCACATTTGGAAAGACCTCCAATTGATATTCTCTCTCCCTCCCTCTCTCTCTCTCTCTCTCTCTCTCTCTCTCTCTCTCTCTCTCTCTCTCTCTCTCTCTCTCTCTCTCTCTCTCTCTCTCTCTCTCTCTCTCTTGTGACCGTGGTCCCAAGTTCGGACTGCGCGAACGAGAGACATCTTCACCGCGGAGCGCCGTCGCGTTGCGGGATTCGGATCCAGGAGCTCTACTTCCGCAACTGCTGTTGGATCGGGGAAGCCGGAGTCATCGTCAGGCACCGGATGTGTGTAACCCCCCGCGAGGTGTCACACTTGAGGCACTCAAGTCGTTGGAGCCACATGAGCACAAGGACTTCATCACGACCTTGAGGTCAGCTTCGGCTCGTCTACATCAACCACGTTGTCCTGAGCGTTGACAACGCTTTTCGGTCTTCAAGGATAAGTTCGCAAAAAGCCCCTCCCGTTACTGTATTACTAATAGATAGGTCCTGGCAGCATCAGGGGTTTAGGGGCATAGGTTAAAATTTATTGTTTTCATGCGCGGAACCCCTACACCAGCCACGCCTCCCGCCGATCCCTTGTATGCACTAACATTTTATAAGCTGATCGGACTGGAAATATTTCCCGGCGATCCATCTGCCATGCCCAAAAATCTACCTGCTTGTACTCAGGGGAATGTTTAGAATAGTGTCAACGTCCATCGGCAAGAATAATGTTTCAAATTTCTCCACATCCCAACTCATGGTACTTTGTTCAATAAAATCACTCACCCTAGCAATGTTCACTCCTAGCGGCACACTCTCTGGTGGTGTAGTAGTGGGTCGCATAGATCCTTGGCGTGGAAGCCAATTATCATTCCAAGCATCTGTGTTATGTCCTGTACCAATGCACTTCACTAGGCCTTGTTTTAATGCTCCAATTCCCTCATATATTCCTCTCCATACCTGTGAAGGATTACTGCCCAGCTGCGCATCCAGTAAATTTCCATGATTGAAGTAATGAGCTTTGAGGATCCTTGCACTCAGCGACGATGGATTCTGGAAAAAGTCTCCATCCTTGCCGAGCTAGAAGTGCGAGATTAAACAACTCAATATCTTTGAATCTTAAACCTCCCATCCCCTTCGGTTTAGTCATATCTTTCCATGAAACCCATGTTGGTTTCCTCTTTCCATCTTCACATCCCCACCAAAATTTGATTATCAAAGAATTTATATGCAAACATAATCCTCTTGGGAGCTTGAAGCATGACATGGCAAAAGTTGGAACAGCTTGAGCCACCAATTTGATTAGCACTTCTTTGCCACCCATAGATAACATTTTCTCTATCCATCCTTGGATTTTTTTTCCACAACCTATCCTTGATATATTGGAAGGCACCATTTTTGGATCTTCCCACATCCGAAGGCATTCCAAGGTATCTCTCATTTAAGGACTCATTCTCCACATTTATAATTTCCTTAATCACGTTTCTTCTGGCACTTGGGCATCCTTTGCTGAAAAAAGTAGATGATTTCTCTAAGAGGTCGTTTGGTATCCATCATTTGGGCCTGGAATCTCGGAATTCATTTTGCAATTTCATCCCTATGTTGTTTGGTTGACACGAAATTGAGCTGTCATTTCATTTGGCAAATTCATCAAAATATCCTCATGTGTAAACCTAATTCCTATCTCAGACCCGTTATTTGCAATTTCCGGTGGCAACCAAACATGTGGGTGTTTTTGAATCATAATATAAATGAAATAAATCCATATGTTCATTTCATTTCTACTAAATGAAGAAATGAAATGAATACCTGGGTCCAAACGACCTCTAACAATCTTTTCTGAACGCACTGCAGCGACCATGATAGCAAGATAAAAAAAACAAGGCCCACGGATTAATTGGAACACAAGCCAGGATCGACCCTGCTTGGGATAAGTACCAGGTTTCAGACCTGCCTAGCTTCCATCCGATCGAGTATCTAATAAATACATATCAATATCTGCCCTAATAATACTAGGACGGACGGTGCCCATCGATCGAGTTGAGATCGATCATGGCGATGCAGCCGCCAGCAGTCAAGTCGTCGTCGACGCACAGGTCCACGTTCCTCCGGGGCACGCACACCTTCGACATCATCGGCTACGGCAAGCTCAAGGCGCTCGGCGTCCGCAGCACCGTCAGGTCCGGCGACTTCGAGGCCGGCGGCCACACCTGGGCCCTCGTCTGCTGCTTCGACGTCCTCCTCCTCCCCTTCAACGTCCTCCTCCTCCCCCGTTCGAATCCTCCACACCGGAACGAGCTCGCCTCCATCGCCCTCAAGCTCATCTCCTCCTCCTCGAACGAGAGCGTCATCGCCAAGGCCAGCCTGAGGATCGAAGACCCGACGCCGCCGTCTTCGGCGAAGAAGGGTCCCCGTCGGTGGCCGCCTGCCGTGTGGGAGAGCGGCGAGGCCCACGCCTTCCCTCCTGCTCCTGCTGCTGCTTCTCCTAGGTCTGACTCGGACTCTAACGACGACCCGAGATCCTGGAAGCTGTCTGTCCCCGACGCGTTCCGGGAGTCGCTCTACGTCAAGGACGACCGGCTCACCATCCACTGCACCGTCGACGTGCTCCTCCAGGAGAAGGTCGCCACGTCGGTGACGGCGACAAGGAACCAGTACTTGGTCTCCGTCGTGCCGCCGCCGACCGTCTCCCGGGATCTCCGCAATCTCTTGCGTGTGGACGAGCCCAAGTTGAAGCCGGGCATGCGCTGCCTCGTGCCAGACGTGACGTTCGTGGTGGAGCAGACCGAGATCCACGCCCACAGGCTCGTGCTCGCCATGCGCTCGCCTGTGTTCGCTGCGGAGCTGCTCGGGGGAATGAAGGAGAGCGCGGCGTGCGCCCGCGTCACCGTCGACGACATTAGCGTCTCCACCTTCAAGGCCATGCTCTTCTTCATCTACACCGACGAGCTCCGTGGTAATTTCCACAAGCCCAAACACGACAACGTAGGCGATTTACTCGTGGCCGCAGACCGGTACGATCTGGAGAGGCTGAGGCTCATGTGTGAGAAGATCCTCGCGGAGAACATGGATGCCGCGACGGTGATGGCAACTCTGATGCTGGTGCATGGACGGGAGAGGTGCCGGCAGCTAGAGGCCTCATGCATCGAGTACATGGCGTCTAATCCTAGCGTGTATTCCGCAGTGGTGTCATCAAAGGAGTACAAGGAGCTCAAGGACAAGTGTGGCACCTTTGTAACGGACGTATTGGAGAAAGTATGGAAGCTGGCATTATTGGCACATGACTCCCCTCCTGCTCCTCCTTCCTACTTGGAAACCGGCAGCCCACAGAAGAGCGCATCCATGTTTATCTCGTCAACGATGTTCACCGGCTCGCATGAGTTCAGGATTCCTGACTTCAGCGCCGTGCACAAGATGTTTGGCGTCGGCGAGCACATCGAATCTAGCCCTTTCCAGGTCGGCGGCTGCGACTGGATCATATGCGTATACCCATCAGGGTATGACGTGGAAGGGTTCATAGGCGTGTCTCTCCAGATGTTGTTGAATGCTCCTGGAGCTACACCTGCTACTGATGGTTGGGTGACGGCAACTTTCAGGATAGATGATCCTAAAGGCCAGGCTCCGCCAGTAACCTCTTGGGCACATCACATCTACGGTTCAGACGGTAAATGCTTCGTGGTGAAGATGCTCATGGACGTGACAACTACCAAGCAATTCTACGTTAAGTATGACGGCTCGCTCACCATACACTGTGACGTTAAGGTCAGCAAGGAGCACTCGCACACAACTAGCACTAGCACCGTGGGACCCGCCATGGCCATTGTGCCGCCGTCGTCCAACATCGCATGCCATCTCGAGCAACTGCTGGTGAGCCAGCAATACTGCTGCTTCGACGTCAAGTTCCTAGTCCAAGACGGTGAGGTCTACGCGCACGAGCTCGTGATCGCCGCGCGGTCGCCGATCTTGCACAAAGCGATATACTCGGCACCCGACAAAGACCACGTGCGGGTAGATGACATGGACGTCGCGACTTTCAGAGCCATGATCCACTTCATATACGCCGACGAGCTACCTCTGGTGATGACCCCTTGGATGAAGGGCATAGGCAACAGCCATGCCGGAGACGCCACGGACATGCTGGTAGCGGCGGACAGGTTTGGTCTAGACAGGATGAAGGCCATGTGCGAGAACATGTTGTGCGAGCACGTCACTGCAAGCAACGTCATGGCCACGCTAGAGCTGGCAGACCGCCACGGTTTCCATGGGTTGAAGGAGTTTTGCATGGAGCATATCTCACAGCTGCACGTGTTGAAGGAAGCGGTGGACACACAAAGTTTCAAGGATCTCAAGGCGACCTCTCCCCAGCTTCTAGAGGACATCATAATCAAAATCTCCAAATTGTCATTCATTTAGAAGCTGCATAAGACAAACATATTTGTATATATCTGGCGTAATATGTACTTTTCTCCAACAACTCAGACTAATTATTGACATTAAGTCCAACAAAATAGTTATCATGTGGGACCTGTCTAACTGCAACCGTAATGGTCAACCAGTTGAGATTCATCGAGCTATTATTACAACGATTTACATGTTATGATCTATAAAGAGGGTCAAGCGTACATGATCCGTTTATGTATAATTAGAATAACCTAACGGATGCGGTATGTCTTGGTTGATCTATTGGGTTCCATGCAAAAAGAAAAAAAGGTTGATCTATTGGGTGGGATGTGACTATGCACGACTATGAATAACCCATAGAGATAATATTTTAGGTAAAACTATAATTAATGTGATGACTCTATGTATAATTATGTAGATCTAGATTATGTGATATGTCTTTATACAATTATTAATATTTAACAAATATGATCATTTTAGATGCAATTTTGTAGATCCGAGGAATACGAACTATTTTTGTGCAATTATGGAGATCTTGACTGGTACGATATTTTTTGCAATTATCACTCTAATTTCTGTACTAGTATAATCCGGATGTATAAAAAGGTCTACAACATTATATAGCATACACATAGATTCTAGTGTTCATGATTAAGTAAAATATTTGGTTATAATGTGAGTCCTGATAAAACATAATATAAAATTTATTGCATGATTTATCGGATGATCGCTAACATCACTTCTTCTCCTCTAGTGTAGCTATATATGAAGATATTGTTCTAACACACGGGTTCAAACCTGAGACATTTCTTATATAACATTACCAATATATATAGTCACAATAGTAAGTGTACAATCGTAGTAAGAAAGTGCGAAGCTCCATGGGATCAAATACATGAGCATATTAATCCTAGAACTAATGTCCCCTGGCCGAGCAATTTGCTAGTTACATCTGAGATCCTAGATTCTTCAGAAAGCAATTGCCACGATTAAAAATTCTTATCAGCGGATGCTACTCACCCCAAGCACCGCAAAGAAGTGAACGTGTTAATCATTTTGGTGGCTCGCTGCTTGTGGTTGGAGCGGAATAGTAGAGTCTTCGAATGGTCAGCGAGCATGTCGTTGCTAGTCTGTAGGAAGATCAGGGAGGAATTCGATCAGTGGAAGAGAGGGAAGCTCTTTGGGTCTTTAGGAGATGTAGAATAAAGAGCGTGCGTTCCCGTGGACTCGTGCCTGATCACTTGTGATCAGTGACATTTGAACTATTGTAACTTGGTTGCTTCCCTATCTTAATACAAAAGACACACGGCTTGTGTGTTCTTGAAAAAAAGGAAATCCTTATCAGAACCAAGCTTTGTAGTAACGCTATTTAGTACATGATAAAGGTACAAGCTACCTATGCCCGAAATCAGGAGGGGCCAATATGACACAACAACAATGGTATGCATCTGAGATACTTCATCTTCTACTTTATATGAACCATGTTCCCATCTAATCAATAGTCATGTATTGGGTAATCATCTTGGAACAGTTCAGAAGAATCTAATTACGTTGATCTAGTGATTGCTGAGTTCCTTTAGTAAATTGTAAGCGCTAACTTTCTATTTTGTACGAAACAAAAAGAACAACTTGTATGGGACTTAGAATCTCTCACCTTTTCTGTGATGAGCAAATGTTTCTGATATCCTAAGCTGAAAAGATTGTCATGTTAGTGTGAACTAATTGGATTTGCCCTCACATCCAGCTCGAGATGAGATAGTGCGATGCAAACATGATTTATCCTAGTCTCATAGTTATGGAATCTATACCTAATAATAAAGGACGAAGTGTTTCTTCCGGTCCAACACTTTTTTGGACCGTTTTGCCCTTCCACCAAATTTTATATTACATCAAATACCACCTATAAGTGAAAAACAAATTTAATTTTATTTTAGTGTTTCCTCTCCACGCCCGTCGGTTTAGGCTCCCGTGCAGAAAAATGACTCTATATCGATCCCCGAAAGGTTCGTATTGAGCACGTTCTCTAGGTCCCACGCCCTGGTTCCTGTACAGATATCGGACGAGGTCAAGGAGGCCAGATCGATTACGATTAAAAGGGTCCGCTGGTGGCGATCCGCAGGGTCCAAATCGTTTCTGTTCTGGCCATGGCTAGCCATAACCAATTTAAGCCGAGGCAATTTGTCCGGCTTTGTTCATGTATTGCAAGTTATCTCAAGCAGATCGGATCAACGAATCGTCTCGGCAAAACTACGGCGAGTACTAGGCTAGAAGGAATTTAAGCCGAGGCTATCTGTCCAGCTTTGTTCATGTATTGCAAGTTATCTCAAGCAGATCGGATCAATGAATCGTCTCGGCAAACTGTGTTGCAGGTAATCTGAAGCAGATCAGATCGCCGAGCCGCGTCCTTGCGTACACCTACGCGCTGCACCGCATCGACCCCTCAAGCTTCTTCTACCCAGTGATCACCTGGTTCCGGCGGCAACAAATTGCCATGGACTTCATGCTGCTCAGTGGCTGCAAGGGCACAATCATTGGCTGCACAGTAGACCAACAACACCTACACAGAGCCGGGGCAACGAGGTCAACACAAAGCGATGCAGACACCATGATCTAGGATGACATCTATCAATCGGTCTGCATCTTTCCAAGCATGGATGAGGCCAAGCACGCCTCTGCAACGTCGCTCCCGTGACTTATGGATAGCTCTTACGGTAGCAACGTCGCTCCCGTGACTTATATGTGCTCGAACCGCCGTCCCAGCTTGTCGATCGCATCGTATCTAGAGAGAACGTGGATTGATTAGGTCTCCAGCCCAGCTCGGCGGCGATAGAGCCGATGATGGCTGGCGGCGCTAGCAATCCAATTCTCAGAAATTGGCCGAGGACAACACGGTTGCGGCCGTACGATTCCAGGCCGGTGCTGCCAGAGGGCAGTGGTATGACCTTCCCAAACCGGTGTTTCGCACGAGGCACGATCGGCCAAGGGCATCGTTAGCTGCAAGATCACGCCTGCCGATGCGTTCTCCGGAACCTTCCCCGCTGCCCGCCAAATTTCTGACCTCGGGAGACATGATCAAATATGCAGAGAGCCATGTCTGCTTCGACAAAACGAGAAGTGAAGTACCCTCATTCTTAACCATATGAGGCGCCGGACACCATATGACCAGCGCGAGATTGTACTATGCAGAATCAGTGCTCCACCTGAATAGGAGCACGACAAGCTGGGTTTGGCGAAGGTCGAGACGAGCCGCCGGACAGGAGGGGCCGCCAGTCGCATGGCTGGTTTGCTATTTCACGGCTGCCCAGAGGCTCTCTTGTCACATGTCTTGCTGAGCTAATCCCCTGTGATTTATTTTTTGGTTCTGCCACTGCAGCGCCGCATGTTGTTGCCTAAGAACCAAACACGTTGATGAGAAGAAAAAGAACATCTCTCCTAGCTAAGTTCAGTTCGGGAATTACTAGGTGGAAATTCCATAGAGATTAAACAACTAATACATGGTGAAGAGGTAAGAAAACACACAATCTTTTTCTACTTCCTCCGACCCAAATTAGTTCACTTAGATTTGTCTAGATTCGATTGTATCTAGACATGATTTAGTATTAGATTCATCCGTATCTTGACAAGTTTGAGTCAACTAATTTGGGTCAGAGCAGTATTATTTTTCTTGCCTGTTTCTTCCCATGAAAATATTGAGAGGGGTTTTTCTATGCACGCGTGTAACTCACTGCAACATGATTCATGCTACCTAATTGTTCATACTTCACTTTTCGTTTCTATTCAAATAAAACACCATATAGAACTTTGCATGTAATTGAATCATTAGAACTGAATGTGTAGAAAATAGTTCAATGTGACGTCCGTTGCAGATATCAGATTCAATGCGACGCCGTAGCAACGCACGGGTTTTGTGCTAGTCTATACCTAATAAGAAAGGACGGATTGTTTCTTCCGGTCCAACACTTTTTTGGACGGTTTTGCCCTCCCACTAAGCCAATTATTACCAACAACGGTACCGTTTTAAAAAAAAGCTACCGGTGAGTAAAAAAAAAGGCTTCGACGCTTCGATTTAGATTGACGGGAACCCTTTGACTTTTTTCTCCTCTCCCCTTCGTTGGTCCACCACGGTAGCCAGGCGACACCTCCGCATCCTCCTCCCCTCCGTCGGGGTGAGGTCTCGCGAGGCCGGAAGGGAATCTCCACCCCGGAATCATGCTCGCACAATTGGTCGACTCTCCGCCCCGGAGCCGCTAGCGATGGCCGAGTTCCCCGCCTCCACCTAATCCTCCTCACGAGATCGCATCTACCTTGTGATGCACGGACGCATATGTCTCGCATGGTGACCCCCTCTCTCGGTATCTCGTCGATGCTTGGTAGGTGCATGAGCTTGCGATCGATTCCTCGCCACCATATGCCTGGTAGGTGCATGAACTCGCGGTCGATTCCTCGCCATCAACGTCAACATTTACCAGCGCGCAATGACTCCCTCCTCATGCACCGCTGCCTGGTAGGTGCTAGATTTTAAGTATGATTACCTCCCTGCCTGATAGATGTGTGTTGATTTATGAATATTCAATACACAACTTACCTAAATCATCATGTTCATGCAGAACGGAGTGGGGAGCGAGGTTCTTGTCGGCTCCTTCTCTGACGCCCTCTTCATCCTGCTCAGGAAGGAGCTTTCGCCCCGCGAGTAGCCGTTGGATTCCTGTCCGTGCCCGTCCACGGCAAGACGACATGTTCTTCGCCGGGCAGAATTTCTATAGCTGCAACTGCTAGCAGGTAGTAACATTGTCAATTATAAACTCATGCTTTGTTGATATTATTGCTCGATGCTCTGAATTTCTGTTATGAACCTTCATGTAGTATCAAACGTATTTGCTGCAGCTGGGACACTCGGTTGAGTCTGCGTCTAGCATTCTGAAGAAAATTTTATCACAGGCTGGGGATAGAGCAGAGAAGACACAAGAGAAGAGACTGGTCTGATCGATATTTTTTGTTTTCTTCATATTCTGACAGTCAATTTGAAAGCCAGATTGTTGGTAACTATTCTATTATTCCATGTATTTTCTGAGAACTGATCTTGTGTTCCAGTCTTGTACTATCTGATTCTGATTCTGATGTAATATGTTATATGCAGTTATGTGGTTCCATCAAGTGGCCCAAATGTTGGCTGGCACATGGATATTCTAATTGATGGATTGTCCCTCTGTCGACCGGTGTGGTTTTAGTGTCTGCTTTCTTCGAAAGTACTAAGACGACTTAGCTGAAGGTTATCTATCATGATCATTTTATGATGAAGCAAGATGAAATGATGCTGGTAAGTTTTCTTATGCACACTCCGATTCACTCAGTAGCTGTTTTAGTCCGTTGTTAGTTAGTTGCATGGCTGTCATCTTTTCATTATGCAAATTCAACTGAAAATAAACTTGTTTGACCAAAAATGACTTCTATACGTTCAGCATTAGGTGTCTCAGTCTCTTGTGTACATTTTGGTACAGACCCTCAACTCTCATATATTTGTTTTCTTTTTTTCATCTTAGGCTGCTTATTCTAATATCTTTTGGACCGCTTAGCTGCTAAAATAATCAGAGCCCATGCAGAGCTCCAAAATTATGAAACCAAAATAGAATTTTAGAACTTTTCACGGTGTTAAAAATTCTGCTGTTGCTTTCCAACCAGGCAGCCCGTTCCATTTACCAGCCATGCACTTGAGTTGAATTTGCTCCATGACAAAATATTGACAAATGAGTGTACTTGGGCGATAAATAACTGAATTAATATGGTGACCGACTTCAGCGTGAAATCCTCCATAGCTTAAAGAATAAAATAATGGTTCACTTCCTTAATGAAAAAACGATTTGCGGCCAAACTCGCCTCTCCTCTCACCTAGGAGACAAACGACGGCGGCTTGAAATCCGGAGAGGGAAGGCGACCTCGACGAAGCAGAGCTCCCAGGTGGTGTAGGTATGGATTTTCTGCACCCACGCCAACCTACGGCGAGCCTTCTCTCTGCAGCCGCCCCTGGATCTCCGTTGCCCAATGTGGCGTGTCACCGTCCCTTTACTTCCACAACCCCTCCTTGCTACGGCCTCTCTCCACAATTCTTCCATTAATCAGGTCCGGTGTGTTGCCGCTTCTTCTTCTTCTTCCTGCTCGTCCTGGCTGTTATTGCGGGGCGGCAACCATGGGAGGTGGGCATCGACAGTGGACATGGGAGGCGCCCATGGGAGGTGGGCATGCATTTCTCCTGGCCATGGGAGGTGGGCATCGGCGCTGGACATGGGAGGTGGGCATGCGTTTCTCCCGGTGCAACGCATGGGCACTTTTGCTAGTCTTAGTAATGGATGAATTTTTTCATGCATGTGTTTTTTTTTGGAAAGGAGCATACATTAATATCAAAAGATACCAATTACACCCAGCCTCTGCAACAACGCATCGTCCTAGCGGCCATACGGATGCACATAGCCAAAAAAGATAGAAAAATTACAAAAAAGAAAAGTCCCGCTACAGTGACGCCTTCATTGAACCAGTAGTACAACCACCACCAAGACAGCACCAGAAGTCCAGCTTCTCCAAAAGTGACGCCTCCAAGAAGGGAACAGTGCACAAACACCGTCATCGCCCGATTATAGATCTTAGGTTTTCATCCTGAAGAAAGTCCACGCTCTCAAAACAATACCTTCAACAAGGCCATTGCTAGGCACAACTAATTAAGGCCAGACCCTGGGTTTTCACCCTGAAAGGTAGGACTGTGAACCTCTCCTGTGCAGCCGCCCCCACTCGCATGCCACTGCTCCAAGTCATGAGTCACCAAGCCAATTCCTCATCACCTCCCAGACTCAAACCACCATAGTCAGTCCTCAGATCTCGGTCTCCATGACATTCTCCGTCAGCACCATGGAACGAGAACATGCCCCATGATATTAACAGCCAACACAGCTTCGAAGCGCACCCTCTGAACCCAAACGGCCAGAAAAACATGGGTACGCCCGACTGAATACCTTCCGATCCAGCAATCTCCAGGCATGATGCGCCCATGGGAGTTCGTAGACGTAGCCTTCCGAAACTTGACACTCCGACCAGATCAATGAAGACACGCATCAAGTAGATCTTCATCTTGGTGTGGGAAGAATCCAAGGACAACCTCCTTTATTCAAACCGAGCCGGTAGTCCCCTCGCCACCCACCGGTAACCTGCAAGATCTGTTGCACCAACCGTACCAGCAGCCCTGCGGCTAGGCCGGTAACGAGAGAGATGACAACAGAGCAGGGTCGACCCCTCCCAGATCCGGCCCTACCAGCAGCGAAGAGGACTGGGGAGGTAGCATCGGAGCCCCAGATCTGAAGATCTAGGGTTTCCAACACCAGCCAGCTCGGCCCTGGACTTCCACCGCCGGTCATGGTGCTGCCGGGAGGGATCTCCACACACCACCCCAACTAGGGGCGCCGCCCTGGCCGCTAGACGTTGTCGAACCGGCCACATCTGCCCTAGTAGCCATGGCGGTCAACTCCGGCCTCCACCCACCCCAAACCACCTTCGGCGGCCGGCGGCAGCGGTGGCGGAGGACTTTCGGTGGAGTGCGGCAGCGCCCCGGTCTCGCCCTATGGTGCGACACGGGGTGGGGGGCTTGTGGATCTAAGTTAGAGAGAAAAAAATATTTGTTTTCTTATAACTTTACGAAGTATAATTGGCTACCTTGATTTCTTTTCTTTAGACTACATAATATTTGTGGAGTGAAATATTTTTATATTTTCTCCTACATCGAATTTCATGGATATTTTTTTGAAAGGAATGCAGTAAGAAAAGCTCCTACAGCGAGTTTTTTCTTTGAAATAATTAGAATCCAAATCTGCGTCCGTGAGAATTTGAATCTGGGTGGCTTGGTTATACATTCACTTTCCTAACCAAGTGAGTTGGACTCACTTCTTTAATTTCATGGATTTTACTTGGCCGTGTTTGTTTTTTACTGTAGGAGAGTTTACTATTAGTTGCAAGAATTTTTGAACTTTTTTTTTTCGAAACACAGTAGACTATTTCCTACTACCGAAGATTCATGGAATTTCACGGTGGCGTTAGTAGCAATTGTCACGTTTAACACAAACTGAAAGTACAAACATCACATGCTGATATCATCAGTGACATCAAAGTATCCAATACAGATTCCTACGAATCCTAGATAGGATGCAATTACTGAGACGTGTTACGCCACTAGTAGAAAAAAGGTCTTTGGTTTAGTCCCAAAAGCCATTGATCCCGGTTCTAATAACAATTTAGGACCTGTGCCAGACATCGGTCTCGGTTCATGCCGCCAGGACATTGGTCCCGGTTCATCTCGAGGTATTGGTCCCGGTTCATGGCATGAACCGGGACCAATGGTCAGCGGAGCATTGATCCCGGTTCAAGTCCGGGACCAAAGGGTCCCTTTTTAGTCCCGGTTCGGGATATAAACCGGGATAAAAAAATTCAGAAATTCTCTACCACCTCTGCCGTGGCAGAAAAAAGGCCCCAAATCCTGCCGCGGCAGGAGAAAATCCCACCCCCCAAATCGCCTTCTAGTTTCAAAAACATGTTGCAGAAAATTATAAAAAAATCAAAAAATAAAATCCTTTCAACTGTAGGTGTATTTGGTGATACACTTGTCATGAAAATTAACAAACTTGAATTTCCACTTATTTTGCAAAAAAAGTTATAAAAACTTCAGATGGCCGCTATTTGTGCATACGATGTCGGAAAAAAACGTATAATATATCAAAATGATCGGAAAAAAATTACGATACCGATGGCAACGGCCGTTTGCAATTTTTTTAGATTTTTAAAATTCCAAAAGAGTCAAAATTCAGATTTTTAATTTTTTAAAAAATAATTCAAAAAAATAAAAAAATGAATTATTTGGATTCCTCACATTATTCTGATAATAATGGACATATTATTTGTAGAATTTCGATTTATGGATTTAAAGATATTAATTATGCCATATTAAATGAATTAATGCAAAAGTAATAATAAAACATATTTTATTTCTATATTTATTCAATATTAGTATTACTTAGTCATTTTTGTACATTAAAATCGTTTGTAACTCAAACTATAAGAATATGTGACTCACAGGATGCATGGGTTAATGTCATTAATAGCATACTATAGACATAAGGTTGTGGTACATAGGAAGGGGGGGGGAAGGAACCAAGATGTTAAACGTGCTAGGGGTGGAGCAGTGTTAGGATAGGTGACCGACCGGAAAATTGAACCAAAGATTGAAATTTTACCAAAAACTAAGTGTGATTGAGAGGCTTCAGGTGAAACATTAACCAGTCTAAATATTCATAGATTCAAAAAAAATCGGAAAAAAAATTCAAAAAAAAATTATTTTAATTTTTTTTAGAAAAGACCTTTGGTCCCGGTTCTTGCCACAAACCGCGATGCGCACGCGATGACAGACCACGTGGAGACCCATTGGTCCCGGTTCGTGCCAGAACCGGGACCAACATTAGTCCCGAGTGATTGGTCCCGGTTCAAAATACGGGACCAATGGCCCTTATGAACCGGGACCAAAGGGGTTTTTTTCAAGTAGTGCGCTTAGTTTTTTTCCAAACCGTGCGGTACTGGTTCTCTTGCCTTAGCATGTTATCTAGACCGTGTCAAAATATTTTACACTTACGTAACTCTTGCTATCTTTTAAAATTCTAACCATATATTTTAGATCTAACTATCAAAATAATTAGGGTGATGTGCCTTAACGTGATGACTCCCTTAGACATTTGTATATGGGTTCCCTACAACAAAAAAAAAGGACATTCGTATATGGGCCGTACTAGGTGTCCCGGGATCAAAACCTTCTTTCCCCCGGTCCTCCCAACATGTGTCATATAAAAAGTCTTAAATACCGCTTTTATTACACTATATAAGTCTCGTTTTTGCAATATAATGCCCTGCTTTTGCTACACCGTAGAAGAAAACGGTTCACACAAAAACAGAACAAAAAAACTAGTCTTACCGGAGACCTTACCAGACACCGTAGCAGAAAACTATACTAATATAGCAAAACCTATATCGTCGGATACTAAAAGCAAAAAAAATATGCTAGTGTAGCAAAATCGGAGAATAATTGTAGCAAAGGATTTTTATTAGTGTAGCAAAAGAATCAGACTTCGCCGGAGCATCGCCTAGACACCCGCCGGAATTTATAGTCAAAGTTTGTAAAAAAACAATGTAGCATTTGGATAACATCAACGTGGCAAAAACGAAACGAGTACATAGCAAACCATAAATGAATATGTAGCAAAATCAGCTCCCGGCTTCACCCAAGGTAGCAAAAAACCGCTCTTGTCGGTAGCAACATCGTCGACCCAAGGTAGCAAAGCCATCTGTCGTTGGTAGCAACGGTGTACTCTCATGGTAGCAGAAGCCATGCATCGGTAGCAACACCGTACACCCATGGTAGCAACGTTGTCCACCGTCGGTAACAACGTTGTCCACCATCGGTAGCATCTTGGGTATCCCTTGCAGTAGCATCTCCTGTTGTCGTCAGGCTTCGCCAGGGATTTCATAGAGACACTGGATTTGTAGCGTCGGGAACCTTCTGCCGCGCATGACCGTGGAGTCATGGGGCAGGGCTAGTGCGCAACCTCCAGGCAGCAGTGTGGCCCGTGACAACGGCGACTAGGCTAATGGTCTAGATGGCGGCGGGGGTGGGGGGTCGCACTCATAGCAGCCGGAAATGGGGAACGGTGGTCCGTTCCTCAATCCCGATTCATCGGCCCGGATTCGGAGTCGGGAACGAGAGTCGGTATGGTAGGGTTCGGAGAGGAAACACGTCCCTGGCCCTCGGTACACGTCCCAGGTTCAGCGACCCCAAAAAGCTCGGTGTGACCTCAACCATATTAACTCCTGAGCCGTCGATTCTTTTACTCTCCCCTATCGACTCCTTGTTCCCCACCATCTTCATTCACTCCAGCAGCATGCTAATCAATGGATCCCCCATTGGGAGGAGACGATTCAGTTTTTCGTGGCTTTCTTTTCCCATCCTCTACTCCCATCGGATGGATTTCTCCCCTCAGAGAGGAGTCAAAGGAAAAGCTACAGGCTGCTAGGTAAGAATCTGATCCGGATTTAGAAAGATCTGATGGGATTTCGAGTCTATTTTCTTCCATGGGTTTGATCTCAGTCTTTGATGATTTATCTCCTCTACCCACAGTACCGTACCGGATTCACCGTACCGAAACAAATGGGATCGGGTCCCCGTTGTAAAAAAATTGATCCAGAGATGTGTACCCCTTTTTGTACCCTGTTCTTGACAGCCTCCAACTCCCGTCCCCCGTATCCGTCCCTCGTTCCTGTCGTACCGGAAACTTGGCTACTATGGTCGCACTAGCCCGCAGCCGGCAGTGGGGGAGATGCACTTGCCAGCGGAAGGAGAGACACGCTGGCCGCCGCCAGGGGAGTCGTGGTGTAGAGGCGATGGCCGGCAGCGGGAGAGACGCGCTGGCCGGCGGCGGGAGAGACGTGTTGGCTGTCGGCAGGGAGTCGCGGCGTAGAGGCAATGGCCGGCAGCGGGAGAGACGCATTGGCCGGTGGCAAGGAGAGAGGAGGGGCCATGGGCGCTGCAGTAGCGGGAACCTTAGGGGCACATGGTGGTGGCGGCTGTAGCCCCCCCCCCCCCCCGATTGGTAGGGGGCCCGCCTAGGAACGCACAAGCATGCATGTTAGATTAGAGAGAAATTCAATCAATCGATCAGTGCTAGCAGCTCATGGATTCAGGCCCTTGTATGCACGCGTGCACGTATCGCTAATGAAAAAAAAGAGTGCTATATCTACTAGTGTCCTTTGTCAAATCAATTTCTTCTGTCAGTTATGATCATGTCCACGCAGGTGATGATGACAAAGAGGTAAAGATGACGGAAGCGCAAGACTTCAAATCCAGTCGCAAGCATCCGCTTCACTCCCGCTCCGACTGAGGGGAGATGTTAGAATACGGATACATATACGTATATAAGATAGACTAGGACTCTAAGTTCATCTTGTACTCCAAGTCTACCTACACTTTGTAAGTCTATATATACCCCACGAGGGTCAAATCAATACACTAAAATATTAGGGATTCATTATTTTTTCACAGCTCCAATTACAAGGACGTCATCGCCAAGGCCAGCCTGAGGATCGACGACCCCACGCCGCCCGCCGGGGAACAAGCGGCGTCGTCGTTTCGAGTGGCCGCCCGCCGTGTGGCAGAGCGCCGAGGCCCACACCTTCCCAGCCACCACTGCTGCTGGCGACGACTCGCAGTCTCAGGATGCAAGATTCTGGAAGCTGTCCGTCCCCGACGCGTTCCGGGAGTCGGTCTACGTGAAGGACGACCATCTCACGAGACCTCGGCAATCTACTGCGTTTGGGCGAGTCATCCAAGCCGGGTACCGACGTGACGTTCGTGGTGGAGCAGACCGAGATCCACGCGCACAGGCTGGTGCTCGGCATGCGCTCGCCAGTGTTCGCCGCGGAGCTGCTTGGCGGATGAAAGAGAGCGCGGCGTGCGCTCGCGTCACGGTCGACGACATGAGCGTCTCCACCTTCAAGGCCATGCTCTTCTTCATCTACACCGACGAGCTCCCTGGTAATTTCCACAAGCCCAAACACGACAATGATGTGACAGCAACGACAACAAAAAGCCATGTAATAACCATGCATGGTGGGCGATCTGCTGTTGGCCGCGGATCGGTATGATGATCTGGAGGTGGCTGAGGCTGATTTGTGAGAAGATCCTCGCCGAGAACATTGACGCCGCGTCAGCGATGACAACCTTGATGTTGGTGCATGGACGGGACCGGTGTCGACGGCTAGAGGCCTGCTGCATCGAGTACATGGCGTCTCATCCCGATGTGCATGCCGCTGTGGTTGCAACAAAGGAGTACACGGAGCTCAAGGAGAAGTGTGGCCCCTTTCTGACGGACATCCTAGAGAAAGTATGGATGCCAGCATTGGCGACCCGCAAACATGACTCCCCTCCTCCTCTTCCTCCTCTTCCTCATCATCGTCATCTTTTTCTTCCTCCTCATCTTCTTCCTCTACCTCTTTCTCCTCCACCTTCCTCGAAAACCATCCCACAAAAGAGCGCGTCCATGATTAATTTGTCGGAGGTGTTCACTGGCTCACACGAGTTCAGGATTGCTGACTTCAGCGCCGCACACAAGATGTTTGGTGTCAACAATTACATTGAATCTAGCTCATTCGACGTTGGCGGTTCCAAGTGGATCATATGTGTATACCCGAGAGGGTTTGATGGAGAAGGGTACATAAGCATGTGCCTCCAGAAGTTGGCCGAAACTAGTACTACTGCTACTAATGCTTCTCAGTGCATAAGTTCACGGAAGTGGGAATCGCCAAGTCGTACTACGTAAAATACGACGGCTCCCTCACCGTACACTGTGACGTTACGGTCAACAAGGAATGCGCATACACCACTAGCTGCAGCACCGCCGCCGCCCGCAGGATCGTTCCGCCGTCATCCAACATTGCTTGCCATCTCGAGCGGCTGCTAGCGAGCCAGGAATGCTTCGACGTGAAGTTCCAAGTCCGTGACAGCCAAATATGCGCGCACGAGCTCGTGATCGCGGCGCGGTCGCCGACCTTGCACGCAGCGGTATCCTCGGCGCCCCACAAGGACCACGTGAGGATCGATGACATTGACATCCCGACTTTCAAAGCAATGCTCCACTTCATCTACGCCGACGAGCTGCCTCCAGTGTCGATGTTGGGCAAAGAAGCCACGGCGGTGGCCCGAGACTTGCTGGTGGCGGCTGACCGGTTCGGTCTAGACAGGATGAAGGCCATGTGCGAGAACTTGTTGTGCCAGCTGATCACGACGGAGAGCGTCCTGGCCACGCTAGAGCTGGCGGACCGCCACGGTTTCCAAGGGCTCACGGATTTCTTCCTCGACCATATCTCGCAGCCGCACGTGCTCAAGGAAGCGGTGGAGACGAAAAGTTTCAAGGATCTCAAGACGACCTCTCCCCGGCTTTTAGAGGAGATCATACTCAAAATCTCGAAAGTATCATCGATCGATTCGTAGAGCAGGCTATCTCTCTCTTTTTAGTACTCGCAGAAGGATGTCTATGCACCAAACCCACCAATGTCTTTCACATAATACATTTATATTTATTGAATGATGACTGATTACGTTCAGTGAGTTATTTGTTTGTTTTCGGGAGTGTCTATTGGACAGCTAGATATTTCTTAATTTAGAGACAGACACTTTTCAATCCAATGAATAGTTGACAGTTGTCAACTGAAACTCAATAAGATAAAAAGGGGAGACTCAAAAATAAAATGTATATTTCAATTACTCTTGAACAGACACAATTCTGGCCACTCAATTTCGACCTCTCATTTCTTGAGTTCCGTTGAATGTTGTCAGTTCTGGGTCCATTTCTCTCCAGTGAATATACAACGACACAATAAAAAATCCGCTCAGGTAAAACTCTTCTAGTAAAGCCCACTGTAGATGCCTATCTTCTTCAGCAAGAAAGCAAGAAAGCCCAGTGTAGACCAACTCGACGGCAAAACCTGCCTCCCTTCAGGCTTGTCGATCTCTAGATCGACGCAAGTAGCAGAGAGGGCGATCATGGCACAATTTCTGAATATCAAGATACTCAAGAGAAGAGCCTATAAAATTGCAGAGAGCGTCATCTGTGAGTGATGCCTGCCTTAAACATAAGAAATTAACAATATTAATATTACTCACTACCTAGGAATATCAACACAACTATCTAATACACAATCAGTTGAGCGCAGGAAGTGCATTGTACTTGACTGCTTGTAAGTAACACATTATTAAACTTCTTGGAAGAAAATCTTAACAAAACAGCAAAGAAGAACTGCATAACTTATTGTTGGGTGTGTGGTGTTGTCGGTGTCTCCCACTCTAGCAAATGCATATACATATATAGGTCTGCAGAATGTTGTAGCAAATGCATATACTCGAATTATGTAGGTTTGCAGATTGTTATAGCAAGTGCATATACCTGAATAATGTAGGTCTGCAGAATGTTGTGAGACACTGCCTAAGAATGAAACATTCCCTAAAAAAAAAGAATAAAAGAACTGAATGACATGAATTAACACTCTTAGAAAACTGATAAACTGAAACAATACTCAAGAAAAAGAACTTAGAACGCCGATTAGGTAGTAGTAATAGTGACGGGTATGGCAACTTCTGGCTGCCTTTTCCTTCGGTGCTACTATAATAGTAACGCTGAGACGATAATAGTAACAAGTAGACTATTGAAGGTATGCAAAAAAAATCCATTAGGCGACATGCTAATGTGCTGAAACATTTATTGTGAATATCAATAAATATTTCAATAAGAATAATTCCATTCATTTTTGCAGGTCCTTTGTGCTGGCAGCACAGTGGCTAGGTACACCCTGATACAAATGAGAGTATATTTTTTCAGGTACCAGTTGAATGCATAAAAAGAGATTATTAAGAAATGATCACTTCATTGCAACAAAAAATTAGTCAAACGTGTGAAGGAAAACATTTCATATATGGCGCTCCTACAGGGTGATCTGGATATAAATTGCTCATATGAGAATGCACATTTTCTGTATAGCAAAAGACAATGCAAAGACTGAAAGTTATAACTATCTCTTTCGGTTTCACACAAAGATTGATAATCATGGAAAAAATGCAGAAAGGGACCAGAAACTCGTCATCATGGGAAAACTATGAAAATGCTTTAATCCTTTGCTTGCAGATACGAACTCAACATCCTTAAACATCGGCGATGAAAGGGGAAAAAAATGCTATGGGACATCTGAAGCAGATCAAGATATTCAAGCTGAAAAAACTCAAAACCCAGGCAGCACAGCAAGATCTACATAATACTGAAGAACTGAGTTAATTATGAAATGGAATTTTGTATCCGGTTTAGACACTTCATTATTGTAATAATGAAATTTGTGCTAGATGGCTACAGAGTTTTCATTGTTGTTTACACCATACAACATTATGTGAAAATTATACTTTTGTTGCCGAGTGCAATAGTTACATCGTATTATGCTAATAAGTGCTAGTGAGATAGGGTGCAAATAATTCACTCACCGTAGGACAGAAAAAGAAAAAACTCGAGCTTCCTGCTTCTCCCTCTTCACACAACACCTTACGTGCTCTAGAGATAACAAAAGAAACAAAGTGAATGCGCTTCAGAGATACAGGGATGGGATTTTATTTGTCCATTTTCAATAAGCATAACCTTCCACTTTGTCTATTCATTGGACCATCCGGTAGACTAGAGCTAACCCTAGGCTCACGTGTCGTCCCCTAGGGCGACACCGGGCCGATATTACGCCGCCACCTCTAGACCACCTCGGGCGGCCCCCGTCTCCACCGCTGCCGCCGGCGTTGGCCGCGGTGGCGGCGCCCCCTGGTGCCTAAGGTACTGGGGGAGGGTGGATGCAGCAGCTACTTCGATGGGGCGGCTGGGGTGGCGCCATCAGAAAGGCTTGTGGGCGGTGGTCGGGGAGGAGATCTCGGCCAGGCGGCGACAGTTGTTCCCTCTTCTACTGATTGCGGGTGGCGGCGGCATGCCGTGGGCCTAGGGTGCCCTCCTAGGCCCGTCGTCTTCCGGTCGGCGCGGATCGAGGGCTTGTGGAGGAGGACGTGTCGTGGTGGTTGCTATGGATGCGATGACCTTCTCTGCGATGCTAACGTGTGTCCACCATGGCTGGCGGCGGCTGCATCAGGCCTGGACCGGATCTGATATGTGCCTGAGGCTGCGGAGGCAGCTACGTGTTGTGGTCTAGCGGGCTACTTCGGTGGCTGGTCGGACCATCTTCTCGTCTACCTCCGGCTGGTGGCATGGGGGCTGCTCGCACGGTTTGAATAAAGGAGGTGGTCCTAGGGTTCTTCTCAACACAAGGCGAAGATTTGCTTGATGTTTGTCTCCATTGATTTGGTTTCTGTGTCGGGTTCAGAAAGGCTCCGCCGATGAACTCCACAAGTGCATTCATGCCGAGAGATTGCTGGATCAGGTGGGATTCAGTCGTGCTCACCCTTGTTTTTTCTGACCATTTGGGTTCAGAGGGGGCGCTTCGAAGCTGTGTTGTCTATTAATATCATGGAGCATGTTCTCGTTCCATGATGCTGACAGAGAATGTCATGGAGACCGATACCTGAGGACTGACAATGGTGGTTCGAGTATGGGTAATGATGAAGAATTGGCTTGGTGACTCGTGAATTAGAGCAGTGGCATGCAAGTGGGGGCGACTGTACAGGAGAAGTTCATAATCCTATCTTTCAGGGTGAAAACTCAGGGTCTGTCCTTAACTGGTTATGCCTAGCAATGGGCTTGTTGAAGGCATTGTTTTGACAGCGTGGACTTTTTTCAGGGTGAAAACCTAAGATCTATGGTCAGGCGATGACGGTATTTGTGCACTGTTCCCTTCTTGGAGGCATCACTTTTTGAGAAGATTGCCTTCTGGTGTTGTCTTGGTGTTGGGTAGTACTGCTGTTTCACGGAATGGATCACTATAGCGGAATTTTTCTTTTTTGTAATTTTTCTTCTTTTGTTAGTTGTGTGTATCTATAAAGCCGCTAGGGCAATACATTGTTGCAGAGGCTGGGAGTAATTGGTATCCTGCGATATTAATATATGCTCCTTTTCAAAAAAAGGAGAAATCTAGATTGGAAGAACAGAGGAAAAGAAAGAACACACCAACAATGGATGGACCGGCACTCCATCGCTCTTCTCCCTCTTCTGCAACTTGTCTCTCCACGAACTCACGAACAGGAAGATAAAGGAAACCAGAGAATTAAGAAATAAATAGTAGACTAAAAATATCGTGGTTTGAAAAAAATATATAAACTAGAGTAACCAAAACTGAAGGAAAGTGACGAATGAACCGCATCACCGTGTTAACTTACATGACTCTAAATTTAGAAATTTCAGATAAGCCTAAATTTTTTTAAAAGAGAGATTGGCTTTAAAAAGTGAAAATGAAGGACCCAAATGAATAATGAATGAGAATGAGAATGAGAAAATCAAGAGACTAATAAAAAGCCTAACGAATTAAGATGACTAAACAGAAAAATGAAAGACTAAAATGAACTGAAAAGAAATTAAAGAATTTAAGTAGTCGGAAGTATTAAGACAACTGAACCAAAAAAATGAGAGATTGACGAAAAAATATGAAAAGAATGAAAAGGCTAAACAAAAAAACCTGAGAAAGACTAAAATAGTTGAAGAACAAGACTTACAAAAATGAGAAGGACCGACAGAAATGAATATTAAAATAAAGGAAATTAACAATGTTCATTATTTTCCATCAGTCACTCTCTTTATCTTCCTCTAGTTCATTGAATGTGTGAAAATTGAGAAACTTGAGAAAGGAACCGAGGCAATAAGAAGATGAGAAACTAGAAAGAATACTGAAACATTGAACAAGAATGATAAATTAACCGAAGAAAATCAATGCAAACTCAAAAAAGCTGATGCAATGAACAAAGATGGTACTCCCTTCTATCCAAATTAATGTTCATAGATTTGTCTAGATTTGGATGTATCTAGCACTAAAACTTGACTAGATACATCCGAATCTCGACAAATCTGAGAACAATAATATGGATCGGAGGGAGTAACTGATAAGCGGAAAGTTTCTTTGACTCCCGAGCACTAGTGCTCTCTTCATTTAAAAACTTAAAGCCTTGTTTTACAGGTTTCAAAAATAACAGAAAATAATTCTGGACATAATCAATATTGTGTCGCACAAGCATGCAAAATTACAGCGTGAAATTCTTTGTATTTTGGCCTTCACAAAAATGAAAAATCTGATAAAATTTGGGATTTTGAAAACATACTTATATAGATCTACACTTTTATCATTTTTATACAGCTCAGAATACAAATTATTTGAAATTGATATTTTGCACTTTTGTCGGATAAATCATGGGCTACATCCATTTTTTTTAATATTTATTGAAACTCTATAAATATGATTTTGATCAACTAAACATTTAAAGTAATCAGAAATGAATACCTAGAAGTATAAAAATGAATTAAGAATAATCAAAACTAAAGAAATGGAAAACAAGAATGAGAATAATGGAGGAACACTTACCCAAAGAGACTGAAATGCATAGTTCTTCCCTACAACTATGAAAACATACACGGTGTCATGCCCACGTGCACAACTTCTACTACCAAGTGTACAAGACCTCAGATGAGGAAAGAAAAAACCTGAGAGATGCAAATGACAAAGTAATTAAGTTAAGGCGTGACGATGAGTCCAAGTGGGCACAACGCGCTAAAGTTAAACATATACAAGAAGCTGGCAACAATACCAAATATTTTCACCTCATAGTGAATGGTAAACATAGGAAGAAGAAGATTATCCAATTAGAACAAGAGGAAGGGGCCATTGTGGGAGTCGAGAATTTGAAAGTTTATATATCAGAATATTACAAGAGGTTATTTGGGGAGCCGACTCCCAGTAAAATACATCTTATGGAGGAATTTAACAATGATATCCCCCAAGTTTCAGCTAGTGAGAATAAGATTTT
Source organism: Avena sativa (assembly GCA_916181665.1). Taxonomy (NCBI): domain Eukaryota; kingdom Viridiplantae; phylum Streptophyta; class Magnoliopsida; order Poales; family Poaceae; genus Avena; species Avena sativa. The sequence goes on from OV702289.1 coordinate 60,187,727, forward strand.
GACCCAGTTGTTTAACGACCAAGAGGTTTTTGATGCTATTATTTCGATGGAACATAGTAAGGCACCTGACCCGAATGGTTCCCTGCGGAATTCTATCAAACTTTTTGGACCGTGATGTGGGTTTTTTTGCAACCTAGGTTTTTCTGCAATTAAAGGTGATGTGGTTTTTTTTTCCAATGTCACCAAATAGTAGTAGCAAACTCATAATGCAGAAACATAGAATGGAAAGAAAGGATCATGTCCATTATTGAAGATTTTGAGGAAGTATACATGACCAAGCAACCCTAGAGTAAAAACCAGTCGACATAGGCTTTAATGAGGCCCCCTCGTACCATGTGGCATCGGCTTCATCCCGTCAAACCCTACGAATTTCTTGAAATCACCTATATATTTTGGGATCCCAACCGTCGTGCAGGAGGCCGCCATTATGAGATTGCATCACAACACCAACGAAGGAGATCCACCACCATAGTTTATCCTCTCCACCCTTCATCCTCTCCATAGCCATAACCATTAGCTTGTACTTGAGATCTCCTTGTGATTCATCGACCATTGTAAGAATATTTGATTTTAATCTAAATATTTTGTAAATATTCTCTATCCTTGATCTTATTGTTATGAGTTAGTAGTCCTCACAGGCTATGGGTTGGGGTGAAACCTCGTAGAGATCATGGCATCTAATCCATGGGAGTATTGTGTATTGTGTATTGATTGAATAGAGATTTATATTTTTGTTTGTTTGTCTCTTGTCTCGATCTATGGACTTGTAGGTACCCAAGATCCCAAAGATTTATAAAGGCTTGAGGTGAGATACTTGGTGAGCGGCAATCTCGTAGGAAACCTAGTGATAGAAAGGGGGTACGGTCTTCGTTTAGCGATCCATTTGGGAACAACAACAACATCACTTCTTAAGGCATTGATCTGTGTTTTCACTTAATAATTGTTGTAAGGCCGATGCTTCATGGTTACAAAGGTTGGATCGAAAGACTATTGCTATGCATGTGACTCGCAGAGGCTTTAGTATATCAGGATGTGTTGCCCATAAATTTTATCTTTGTTAAATCATTACACATGAATATGCATATTACTATATTTATCTCATATGATGTGCGGATGGAGGTGAATCTTCAACCCTAGCCTATCTCCATCCATTAAAACAACCCACGATCCAAAGTAAACTAGAAAGGTCCGGTGAACGAAGGTAAAACGAAGAAACAAGTCTTGTAGACGTGCCTTATTATTTTCCTTTTAGCATTGTTTCCTAAGTGAAAGGATCATATGGGCACCTAGAGAGGGGGGGGGGGTTGAATAGGTGCTACTTCAAATTTTACTCTTTTTCAATTTAGAGTTTGACACAAAGGTAAATTCTCTAAATATGCAACTAAGGTGAATTTACCTATATGTCACACTAGCACAACTAACTAAGCAAGAACAAGATACAAGTAAGGTGCGGTAAAGGATAAAAGTTACCAAAATGAAGCACACGGAGACACAAGGATTATTTCCCGCAGTTCCTTCCTTTTAAGGGGAAGTACGTCTGTGTTTGGAGAGAGGGTGGTATCAAACCACCAACACCACGAGAGGCCTCCCTTGTTCTCCGGTGAACCTCACTCCAAAGGGAACGATTCATGCTTTTACTATATAGGCAACCTTCAAGGTGGTAGCCAACACCCTTACAACAAGTTCGAGGCGCACGTCCACAACTGAATTGGAGGCTCCCAAATTCAAGAAAGCTGCCACAACAATCAAAGACAAGCTTATAAGAATCAAATCAAGGCTTAGGAACCGCTGGAGACGCGAAGTCAGGATCTTCGTGAGCAGCTTGACCACGCAGTTCTGGAGGAAGATGGGCCAAAAGCCATCCGCTCCGGCAGCTGCCGCAAACTGCATCACCGCAATAGCGGCTATTTGAATGTAATCAAGTATTTTTAGCATATTTTTGAATGTAATCAACCATTTCAGCACATTTAACATAAACAAACAATAGATAATCACGAAATCCACATAGCATAGCACCATATGACATAGTTTCGATCACATTAACAACTAAAAAACGATAGTTCATAGTTCAAAGCAAATATGCAAATATGATGACAATGGATTACTCCTCATTGACATTTTCGGTGTTGTTGTTGTTAATCGGATCAACCTCCACGTTGGAGTCACCAACATTGTTGGTGTTGTTGTTGTTTGGAGAAACTCGAGCATTGTCATCACCATTGCCGCCACCAAAGCTTGCACCCAAGTTTGCACCAATTCCACCACCACCACCCATGAAGCTTCCTCCCATGCCACCACCACCCATGAATCCTCCTCTCATGCCACCACCACCCATCAAGCTTCACATGAAGCCACCCATGTATCCTCCCATAGTTGCAAGCAATTGCTCCTTCTTCCGCATAACTTCTTGTCAGCACAACTCAATGTATGCCTTTTGTTGAGCACTTATGTTTGTAGTGTCCATGAACATGAGTTCCCGCTCGTTCTCTATGGATTTGGTACACTCTTGCATGACAACCTTCTTGGCTTGGGTTGCTGCAATCAGCTCCTCGGTTACCGCCCTCCTCTCCTCGGTCTCCTTGAGTTCCTCTATTTCCATCATTCTCAATGCCCTTTTCTCCCTATCCATCCTCTTGCGGCTCTCCATGAGTATATTGAAATTCTTTTGAATTTCATCATCTCCGGCCTTCTTTCCCTAGCTGCGCCCAGGAACAGGGGGAGGCAGGGGAGGCGAGGAAAGAGGCGGCGGTTGGCGGCTAGGGATTTCCCCTCCCGCCGCCACGTAGGAGCGATAGGAGAGGCTAAGCACAAAAGAAACCCTTCACTCCTTCCCTTCTATTGGTGGCTTCCACGTCTCCGCACTCTCCATCGGCTGAAGCACCGCCTCACGAAGCGCCACCCCCCTCGGCACCGACCGAGATCAGTTGTGGTGTCGCCGCTGTCCTCTCCACCATGTCTTTCGGCTCTCTCCCTCTCGAGGAACACGAGCAGAGTGACGACCGAGAGCAGAATGAAAATTCAAAAAAAGAAAAGAAAAATACTAAGAGAAACAAGTAAGAGAGAGAGAGACAGTTCGGAAAGTAGCTGTTTTCAGCTAGCTTTTTTTAGAATAAAACAACTAGCTGTTTATTAGGAAAGTGTTGTTTTTTCGACTTAGTAAATTTGTGGGTTTTTTAGAGTTTTTTTTTTCTGGCAACGAGGCCACCTATACAGTGGGTCCAGCGGAGATGCAGCCCAGGCCCATCCGTGGCCCAGGCCTTGTCTTCTCCCCTCGTCGATCTCTCTGGCTTGGCTCGCTGTGGTGGTCGTCTCGTCTATCTCCTCCACAGTCGAAATCCCGTGGTGGACTTCCATTCAATTTCAAACTCCCACTCTCCCTCGCCACTCTCTCCTCTCCAGATTCGAACTCTCAAGAAGCTCCAGCGAGACGGCCCAGAATCCATGGCCGCCGCCGCGCCGCCGCCTCGGAGCACCGGCGCCCCCTCGCCGCCGTATCCCGCCGACCTAGGGTTTTCGGCGCCGTTCAGCGACACTGCTCCCCCTCCGCCTCCTCTTCTTCCAGGCACCCAAGGTACTCGCAGCAGCCCCCGCTTCTTCTTCTTTACCCCCCGTTCCGCATTTCTTCCTCTGTTCTGGACCCTCGACGGAGTGATTTGCCTCGCGCGTGAATCACCTTGTTTTCCTTCAAGTCAGATTAGTTCCTGACCTGCTCGCCCGCTCATGTCTGCTTCTTTCCCTTCATTTTTTTTTCAAATAAAGTTGTGCCCTGCTGAAATCAGCTTAATTTCCCCCCTCATTTTTGTGAAGAACATTATTGCATAATTTGGCTGCAAAGAAAATGTCATCTTCTGAAAATAAAACCTACCAAATTTTTCGCAGCTGATGTTACTCCAATTTATGGCTTCCATACTAGTTCTACAGTCGATTACAAGTTACATGAATGAAACCCACCCCCATTTTGCTGTAAAACCAAAATTATACCTTATACAGAAATATGGAACTCCCTGTTCATACTTGTGCAAATTATTTTTCGGCAACATACCAAAAATTGGGCTACTACTGATGTCAGTTACAGTTTACGGTGACTAGAATAGTTCTCTGATTCTACGCAAAAGAACATGAAGCACCCGTTTTCTGTAAAAAACAAAATTTTATCTTGTTTGACTGAAGCATGTAGAATGGGGATTTCCTGTTCGTCTTGATATCCTGAACAGATCTTGGCCAGCTTGCCCATCTACGAAAACGATGCTTCCGGTAACCACTCTTATCGTAATCATTATCTTTATATCTCCAACCTGCCACCTAACCATCGTTGCTGTAATCGCCATAGTCATAACCAGCGCCAGATGTTTCATTGTAACCGCCACCCTGTTCATCTCTGCATTGAACTGCATGCCATATTTTCTGTTCTGGTCGGGACCCTCGATCAAGTTGTGAAATGAGGAGTTCTTGTCCTGCTCAAGTCAGCTAGTTTTTCCTGTCCTGCCTCCACCGTCATCATCGACGTAACCATCGTAGCTGTAATTGCCATAAGTCGTAAGTCATAACCAGCGCCAAATGATTCATTGTAACTGGCACCTTGTTCATAATCTGCATTGAACTGCATGCCATCTTTCTGTTCTGCTCGGGACCGTCGATCGAGTTGCGAAACAGAGTTCCTGACCTGCTCAAGTCATCTTTTCTGTTCTGCTCGGGACCATCGATCCAGTTGCGAAACAGAGTTCCTGACCTGCTCAAGTCATCTTTTCTGTTCTGCTCAGGACCGTCGATCGAGTTGCGAAACAGAGTTCCTGACCTGCTCAAGTCATCTTTTCTGTTCTGCTCGGAACCCTCGACCGAGTTGCCAAACGGAGTTCGACCTGCTTAAGTCAGCTTGTTTTCCTTCATTTAGAAAAATATTTATACTTTTTTTTGTGACAGAGAAAATATTTATACTTTGGGTGTGAGGTTCAGATTTCCTGACCTGCTAGCCTGCTCAAACAAGCTTTTCTCCCCTCATTATACTTTGGGTGCGAATTATTTGTGTAAATAAGCTACCAAAATTTTTGGACCTACTGATGTTACTTATAAGTTAAAGTTTATGGCGAGTAGACTAGTTCTAGAATGGGATTTTCTTCGGTTCATCCATATATCTTGAACAGATCTTGGTTAGCTTATCAATCTGTGAAAAATGATACTAGGAACTGATATCATGTTCATAATCTGCATCAGAGTACATGCCTCTTCAGTCTGCTCGGAACTCTCATCAAGCATTTGAGTGGCAGGAAATATAGCAAGTAGTAGATAATTTTTTTTATTAGATGTGGGAGTACCCACAAAAGAACATCACATTGATTTTAATATAGAGAATCTATCAAGATTTAGTGAACATAGACGACGAAAACCTACATTGTACAATCCACTGATAGATTCGACATTGATTTTGATCCAGCTAGCTGTCCACAATTTTTTTTAAATTATCCTCCCTTTGTTACTTGTCTGTAGTAATATCCTATGTTGCATTACCTATCTAGTGAAACTAGAGATAATAATATAGAGCCTTTCTTTTGCAGTTGGGCCACTATCGAAATTGTCATGGGAAGATCACACTCCTGATCTGAAACCCTGTCACGAATCTGAAGCTGCTCCAGATAGTGAGGTAAGTCTTTCCCCCTCTTTCCCATATCTCTCCATATGCTATCCATGCACACATCGTGTGTGGTCAGGTGTGTGTTTGCTCGTGCACGTCCCCTCCACATGGTCTGGCTCATTTTTCTTAATTTAGTTTTCTTATACATTTCAACCGCTGTGATCAGTTGAAATATGTTGACATGGTTTATCTTAATTGTTAGGATGTGAGGACACCCGAAAGCTTAGAGTTTTTCTTGAGGGAACTTGAAAGTTCTGATAAAAAGATCACTTTGGCACATGAAGCATTCACTAATGAACAACGAGTGCAGTTGCATGCTCAAATACTAATTAGTGGATATCTTACGTGAGTCCTTACTCCTAAATGTTAGTAATAGTTATTTGAGTTTCTCCATGTTAATTTTATTTCTTTCTAGGCATGGGAGACCACCAAAGGAGACCAACATGATTCTGGCTTTTGGACAACCAGGTTTGTGCAATTACATGTTCTATAGATTCTGTCTGTTTAACTTTTCTTCTTCTAATGTTTGTAGTAACATGCAGTTGAGGGTCAAAAACATGCATGGGAGGAGGTTTGGCGTGCTGCTCTTGACAGATGCCAGAACCTGATGTCGCCAATGGCTGGCCTTGCGACACCACCTAGTAGTTCTTTGATAGGTAATTCTTTTTATTATTTTGATATACCGCATTCTTGTATATTTGTTCCATCACTAAATAAACGATTTTGCAGGTAGTTGCACTGTTGAACAAGATAGTAAGGATACTACTGTGGGCAAGAGCACCGTTTCAAAACCACACCGTGATTCACTACAAGATGACGGTGGTGAGAATGAAACTCAGGGTCTGGATGTTGAGAGACCTACTAAAATGCTTGAACAAAGGAATGGTGATGAGGACCACCTTGCAGTCAGCTGTGCCCAAAAATCTGATCAAATGCCATGTGGTGAAGGTAGTCGCACAGCTGAACAAGATAGCAGGGATACAGCTGTGGGCAAGACCATTTCAGAACCACACAGTACGGAAATCCTCTCAAATTCACTGCTAAATGATTTTGATGAGAAAGGTCATGAAGGAGATAAAAGTGCCAGAACTGAACCAACAAAAGAACATCCCAGTGATGAACTGAATGTACAAACTGCTGATTGTACTCAAGTGCTATCTGATGATGTCAATGACTTGAACAAGAGTACAGTTTGGGAGCAGTCTCTGCTGGACTCATGTTTAAAATGCGGTAAATCTGGACAGCTGCTGAAATGTTGCAGCTGCCCCTTGGCTGCTCACGATAGCTGCTTTGGTTCGGCAGGGAGATTTGATGATGGTCAGTTTTACTGCCCCGTTTGCTTCTATTCTAAAGCTGCTGAAGCATACAAAAAGGCCGAGAGAACATTATCTGAAGCCAAGAAAAACTTATCTGGTTTCTTTGGCTGGAAGCGGTTTGCAAAGCAACAAGATGAGCTATCTACTGGAAAACAGCAAAGAGCTACAGCTAACTGTGAGGATCACTTGAGCGGTTGTTGCACATCTAAAAGGCAAGGTAACCAACAATCTGAAGCTGCTAACCTTTCTCATAGAGATGAAGAGATTGGTCATAAGAAAACAAATGCTACAAGTTATGCTGACAAAGAGAACCGTCTGGTGAATTCGCCCAATTCTGCCAAAGGAGGAGTTACATCAGTGCGTAACACGAGCCGCCGTAAAGTAAGTTTTCAAGAAAAGGAGACAGCGGCATCAAATAGTCATGGAAAAGCATCAGGGCGCCGGGACCAGTACATGCATTCACCTGCAAGAAAAAGATACTATCCGTATCCACCTGAGTGTTAGTAAGTTTAAACTACTTCATTACATAGTTGTGCTTTCTGAATAATTAAGTATGCTTGTGGCATGTGGTATTTTAGTCTTCACCTGTCTTGCTTAGTTGCATTTTTTAAAGTTGTTAGTTCTGTATCATGATAGCATGATGCTAATTAGCTTCTGAGATATAAATCTCTAGATGGAAGAGGCGTGACTCCATGGCATATACTGATGGTAGGGAAAGCCTGTTTCTATATCCATGATTAGGGCTTTTTATATTCTCTGGAATAATTAAGGATTCCTGTGAATTTGGTTAGTTTAGATTCTAATGACCATTGAACCTCCTGATCTGATTTGCAAAACATAAAGTTATACCATGGATGATTGTGGGATGAAACCTGCCAATCCTCTTGCACAATTGCAATATTTAAGGTTGTCAGACCAGTACGATGATATCATGCTGCTAGTGTGCTTTGAGATGGTCTGAAACTGAAATGCCTTTAAATCTCTAGAGGCAGTGGTAAACTCTACTCCATGACCACTTGTGAGGGAAAACCCGTCTCTGTATTTATGGATAATTATGAACTCACAGGAGTTTTTGTGCTCATGGTTAATATTGAATGAAGTTAGATTTTTAGTGGAAAGGCACAAAGTGCCCAATCTGAAATTTATAAAGCCAACCAATAGAAATGAAGTTATATTTAGGACATGGAAGTTAGATTGTATTCCACAGTCTGTAGTTCATTTCATAGGATGTTGACTGCTACGACATAGCTAAAGGCACGATGTTGCTATTAATTTATTTTTCGCAGGCACATTTTTGGTATTATTTTACTCTATGGTTTACTGTTTCATAGCTTCCTATATACTGAAATGACGTGCACACATAAAACAGGAAGCATGGCTGGAGATTTATTTTGCAGTACCCATGTTCCTAAATTGAGATGCTCTGTTCATAGTTTATCGTGAAGATACCCATGTTTGCGTCTGATGTATTTGATGATTCCAAAAACTGAGCAAGTCTTTATTTGCAGCTCTACACCTGCTAGAAGTCCCCTGGCGCCAAGAAGAAAGTCCTTCGTCACGACTGCGAGGCGCACGCGGCTCGTCTGGACTGAAGAAGAAGAGGCGGCTTTGAGGGTAAGCAAAGCGTAATACTGAGAAAACGCTCTAAACGGTCTATCCTTGATTGCCACGTGTACCTACACACACTAACTGATTCCCACCGGTCTGATGATGCAGGAAGGGGTGGCCCGGTTTGCCCCGAAAGGGAAGGGGAAGATCTCATGGATCCATATCCGGGAGCACGGCGACGGCGTGTTCCACCCCACGCGTCTCCCGGACGACCTGAGGCAGAAGTGGAACTACATGAAGAAGAGGGACGAGGCGGCTCCCGAAGGTGCGGGCCTCGCTGGTTTGGATCCGAAGACGCCGCGAGGCAGCCTTCCGCCGACATGGAGAAAGGTGGCCGACCTGTATGATGGCGGGGCTTAGGAAGGTGGGACAGGGAGGAAATGTGGTGTGTGTGTATGTATGTATCATCATGTATGGGGAAGGGGCGGTTCCGGCGATTGACTTGGTGGGGAATCTGTCTGGTCCGAGAACGTGATGCCTCTCTGATGCTTTATATGTAGGTGATGGTACTGTTATTTGTTCTCTGTATGTCTGTATGTATGTTGAAGTGAATAGGAGCTAGTAGTTATTAGCTAGCTAATGGCCCTGCAACATTTGTGGGGGCAGATTTAATGTTGTTAACAGACCGAAGTGGAATAATTATACAGTGCTGATCTGAGTGAAAAGTTGGTCTTTCTGGCCTTGGGTAGCAGTGTGTGGAGGTAGAGAATGTTTATGTAAACTGCACTGTATGTATGTTCCTCTCTGGCTCTCTCTCCAGGTGGAGCCTCATGTTTGTTTCTGAATATAACTGCAGTGTATGTTCCTCTCTGGCTCTCTCCAGGTAAAGTAAATCCTCATGTTTCTGAATAATAAACTTTAGTGTATCTTCCTTTGTGGCCCTCTCCAGGTAACCGAAAGAATTGTATGGGTGTTGGCACAATTATTTTTACAAGTAGAAATTCAAGTGAAAAAAGAAGTTGATCTCTGCTCTTACTGAATCTTTCTTGGACTGGTAGAGAGGAACACATGGAGTGAAGATGTCGAAGAAGCTGGAAGATGCACCATTTTTCTGGAACTGAACACATGATATGATCAACACGATGCTGGACCCTGGCACAGGGTGAATGAATACCCTCGTGGGGGCGCCGCCGTGATTGTCACACTGGCAATAATAGACAGGGCATCCAACAGGTTGCTGAAGCAGGGGGAGCTGCTGATAGAGGATTGCTGCTGCCGAAATTTCTTATACCAGTAACTTATCCACCCGTCCATACAGCCGGATGATGCACACCGCCGCTGGCGTCTCGCTGTGCTGCCGTCGAGGCACAGGCAACGGTGGTGGAAAAGAGAGACAGGTGATGAGACAAAACTGTCACATTGACTGTGGCAAGGAAGCAGAGAAACTGGCTACACAAGCTGTGAACTAGTAGTAACATGTTAAGGGGTCCGATAGCTCATGACAAAAATTTCTACTCCCTCCGTCTCAAAACATATGTCTTAGATTTATCAAAATTTGGATGAATTTAGACACTATTTAGTATATAGATTCATCCCAATTTTGAAAATCTGCGACATCTATTTTGAGACGGTGGGAATAGAAATTTTTGGGAACTTTTGCTTTAAATAATCGATGTTACTTGGTTTTGTTCTTGCAGAGAACTTGATGATGATTTGTGGTCTTGAGGAAATGAAATGGAGAAGAGAAAAAGAAAAGGAAAAAGGAGATTTATATTGAGAAAAGAAAAGGAACAAAACAGAATCAACCTGAGCTGAAACCGACGACACCCGTATATAAAGCCAAGGGACCCGAGACTGAAACCACACCACACCGCCACAGGAATCGATCGCAGGAACTGAGATCGACGTCGTCTCCGCCGCCGCGATGAGCGCCATGAAGTTCTGCCGAGAGTGGTACCGCACCTTCCTTCCACTCCTTCTTCCTCTTCTTCTTCCTAATGGCTGCTAATGGTGGCCGGAACTGATAACTAACTGAACATCGATGGAATTTCAGCAACAACATCCTGTACCCCAAGGAGGAGAAGGGCCGGCGCATCCTCCTCTTAGCCTGCCGCAACTGCGAGCACCAGGTAAACCTAATCTCCATATGCAATGCCGCCATTTGTTCCTTCCAGGGTTTCCAAATCGATCGCACCCAGATCCTGGGTTTTCGGCCTCCCCTCTTCGTCCCAATTTTCTCAACACGAATCGCGGCCCAATCGATCACACGTTTTCCTAATGCCGATCAAATCACAACTGACATGATGTTTCCCAAGTACCACCAGGCAATGCTAGCTGACTGAAAATGGCGACAGATGAAAACGTGTCTATTTTTGTGGAGAATGATGATCAACACGATGCTCCTGGAGCACAAGTTGTTGGCACGATTTTTATAAAGTAGAAATTCAAGAGAAGAAGTTATCTCTGCTCTGACTGAATCTTGGACTGGTATGCACACACGGAGGCACAAGCCAGCAAAATGTAATTCTAGAACTCAACATGCCGAAGCTGGAAGAAGCCCCAGTAGTCCTGGCAGACCCTGTGGCGACGCGCAGCCTCTCCGGTGCCCGCGTCCAGCCGGAGGTAGCTTCGCGGCAGCACGTCTGCACCATTTTTCTGAACACACTTGTCTCCATTGGACACAGTTATCCACCCGTCCATAGTAAGTAGTACCATTTTGATGCAAATCTTCTGAGCCAATTGGGCTCAACAATACACTTGTCATGTTTCAAAAGTACCACTAGTTGATTGAAAATGGAGGCAGATAGTTTTGTTTTGTGTACTCCTCTGATCAAGCAATGCGTCCATAGCCACAACATCGTCAATCTTCATAACTTGTTGCTGCTCCACGAGAATTTTAATACAACTAAATTGTGTGAAAACTTTGGAAAAAAACACTGACCGATTCTGGCTCGCTTGTGTACTTGATTGATTTCAGGAGGTAGCCGACAACAACTGCGTCTACCGGCACGAGGTGCAGCACGCTGCCGCGGAGCGCACGCAGGTCCTGCAGGACGTCGCTTCCGACCCCACTCTGCCGCGCACCAAGGAGGCTCGCTGCGCTGCCTGCGGTCACGGCGAGGCCGTCTTCTTCCAGGTCCATGACAGCAAACCAACTTATACATTTAATTGTTTAGTTGTTTGGCATGGCATATCATGACATGGCAGTGCACATTGTAAAGCCCAGCTTCTTAATTGTCTTGGCCTTATGTTGAGGCTTGCATCCCCAATTCTATCTCTAGAAATTTTTTAAATAAAAAAACTATATATCTAGCGTTGTCCCCATGTCTGCAGTACAAACTGCATATCTCTCAGCAGGTTTGTGCCTTGAACTGATATGCTTATGCAAAATTCCTAAGCTAATAAACTATTGGCGACGGCACAAATTCTGGCCTTGTTAATGTTTCTGTTGTGTACCTACATCATCTGCCTGTCATTCCGCCGTCGGATGGAGGATTTCCTGTCTACACTCCGAACAGCATATTTATCATATTAGTGCCATATATAAGCTGTCGTGTATTTTATGCAACCTATTTATTTTTTTATTCTCATGTTTGGCTTGAAATATTGTGACATGGCAGTGTACATTGCAAAACCCGAACCTTGTTAATGGTGCTGTTACGTACCAATTTTTTTTTTCCATATTAGCCTTTTATTGACGCTTGCATCTATATTCTGTATCCCTAGTGTTTGCCCCTGGCCGGTCTGCACTCCAATCTACATATGTCTGCATGTGTATGCAACAGTAAGGATACCTTCTATGCAAAATTGATAATCTACTGACTATGGAAACATTGCATTTGTTCTGCACTAACTTAATTTATCTTGCATAATGAAGTTGGGTGCTGTGTTGGGTTATTCCCTGTTCTATGCTAGATCAACATCCACCGTTGAAACTTGAATGCTTTGAGTTACACAGCATCCTAAATAATGTACAATTATGGCCGATGTGAGCTCTTAACATCTTGCTTTCTTCCCAACGTGCAGGCTACAGCAAGAGGCAAGGAAGGGATGACGCTGTTCTTCGTGTGCTGCAACCTCTCCTGCGGCAACCGCTGGAGGGAATGATGAAAGATTCGCGTCCCCTACAGAGGCCACCCATCCATCATGCTCCCGACTTCAGTTTCTGATAGCCGATGTGTTAGATCACAATAACTGAACATGTCAAACATTTCTTGTAGCTTCAGTACTTTCTCAGAACCAATGTCTATGGAAAATCTTATGTATGTCCCTTGATCATATTTGGTAAATTGTTTCTAGCCCATCCACTCTTATTTCCTCTATGTGTTTGATCTCCTACAAAGTGGGTTATGAGCTGTGAGGCCATGAGCTAGCTGTACCATGTTACTGAATTTCTTTCTATTCAGTGTGTTGCCACCTTAGATTCTCTGGAAGAAAAGAACACAAAAATGGTTGGCAATATTATATGGTTGTAGTGGTAGTTGGACTGCAATTCTGAATAGTACTAAACTACCGGATACCTCGTTGCCATCTCACATGTGCCAAAAGACATGAGGTGTACAGACCTGCACTGATATGATATATCCAAGGAAGTACTACTAGCATCTCTCTCAGGAGCGGCGAGCAAGAGATGGAATCCCTTTCCGTCCCGAGCGTGCAGGCCATGGTGGAGGCCACCGGCGGGGCCGACGTGCCGCCGAGGTACCTCCGGCCAGAGGCGGCGGTGGACGCGGTCGCCGGCACCGGCGAGGCCCAGATCCCGATCATTGATTATGGGATGCTGATGCTGGACAATGGCGAGGAGTCTTCACGCCTCCACGGGGTCTGCCAGGACTGGGGCTTCTTCCAGGTCCATTGCCTTGCATGTTCAGTTTTACCATTAGATACTATCTCTGCCCTTCAACCCAGATGCAATCCCAGCAAAGATGCTTTCAGTTGAATTTTTTATACTGTATACCTTTTTTGAAAATTTTGAGACTGCAGCTGATTAACCACAGTGTTCCGGGCAATGTGGTGGAGGGGATGAAGTCCAGCATTCAGCAGTTCTTCCGGTTACCTGCTGAGACGAAGCAACAGTTTGCTCAGGAGCGAGGACAGTTGGAAGGCTATGGTCAGTTGTTTGTTGTCTCGGAGGATCAGAAGCTCGATTGGGCTGACATCCTTTACCTGAACACGCAGCCACCTGAGGACAGGAACATCAACCTCTGGCCTGACCAGCCTGATAACTTCAGGTTTGATTGAGACTGTTCATTGCTTGCTGTAGTTATCTCATTATTACTCAAACATAATTACAACGAAATGTGTTTTCATTTGTATTTTTTTTCGACGGGCACCTTTATTGTAACCAAAACTCTACTGTCATGAAACAGAGCTCTCTCTGAACCTAAAAGGAAAAGTGTCTGACTGAATTTTTCGTTTCAGATCAACACTGGACAAGTACTCTGCCGCCGTGAAGCACATATCAGATTCCCTTCTGGCAATCATGGCGAAGAACCTGGGGTTGGAGCCAGCAACAATTGCTGAAAAATGCGGCGGCGGGATTCAGTCGGTCAGGATGAACTACTATCCCCCGTGCGCACAGGCTCACAAAGTTGTCGGCTTCTCTCCACACTCCGACTCTGATCTTTTGACCCTTGTCCTGCAAGTAAACCATGTTCAAGGCCTGCAGATCAAGAGGGATGGCTGTTGGTTTCCTGTCAAGCCTGTCGAGGGCGCTTTTATTGTCAACATCGGAGACATCTTTGAGGTAAATGGTGCACACCAACTCAATCCATTGTAGTGCATGCTAGATTTTGTTGAACTAACATCGGATCAACTGAATAAAGTGCTTGCTCTTTTGGTTTGGACAGATCTTCATGAATGGGAGGTACAGGAGCATCGAGCACCGTGCCGTAGTCGACCCCAAGGAAGAACGGTTGTCGATTGCGGCGTTCCACTCTCCGAGCATCCATGCCGTGATAGGCCCTCTCAAGGAGATTGTGGAGCACGAAGACGAGGCGTACAAGACGGTGGACCATGAGGAGTTCATGAGGCTTTTCTTCTCGGCGAAGCTCGAGGGGAAGAACTTCTTGGACCGGATGAAAATTAAGAGCGGCTAGACTATGCTGTTGGTTATTTTGAACATTGCCTGGAGTAGCTGAACACTGCCTGTGTGGAGTCGAACAAATCGAGCGTTTGGCATGCCTGGTATCCGTATGGGAAAATAGCTGCTGATCTATATATTTATTTCCTGATAAGGAGTACTATACTCACCCAGTTGATTAGGAACCAACCAACCGTGGATGCATCTGCTGGCATCAATTCACTAGTAGTATCCGTCATTCTACCAAATGTTCAGATAGTAGTAGACACATGCGTAACCCGTGAGTTTTCAGTGAAATGACAGACTGCTCCATGTTAATTTGTTTATTTTATGTCTGCTGATAAAAGTGAGCTCAAGATATGTATCTTGTTTTGGCTTGTACAAAAGTAGGAAGCTAAGAATGTTTCCTGAACCTGTCAGACAGGTTGATGCCGCTCAGGTCTTCATTGCAGAGTGCAGGCACACCATAATGACAGGCATCACTAGATGGGGATGCAGATGGCAGACAAGAATAACAACAACAAAGCCCTTTTCATGAGCAAGCAAGTTGAAAATGCTCGATATGAAACCCAACAGAAACATAAGAAACCGGAATGAGGAGAGAAAAATAAACAAGGAACAAACTGAACTGACGAACAACAGAGTACTGTCGACGACACCGGGATTACAGTGGGCAGTAGTACTACATTGACCAGAGAACATCGGAACAGTCTACTCTGTGTACTAGCTGATTTTCAGTGTTCAGCTAGGAAGGTTTTCAGTGTTGACTCTTTTTTAACTGTGTTGACTGTTGACTAGCTAGCTAGCTCCATATTGTGAATATAGGTAAACTGTGGGAGAGAGCTCAACTCAGTCAGCACCTTGAGCGTCCTGTGCTGGTACGCGCTTTGGACACTACAGGCATGGTGCACACTCTGACTCTGACCGACTACCATCTGATCAAACACAGGAATGAATTTGGCATCAGCAGAGCTACACCGCGTGCTGTGCTGTGCACCTTGAGGAGAATTATCTATTGGCAGAGCAGTGCACTAGCTAGTATATATGGCGTACTTGTGTTTCTCAAGAAAAGACAGTGCATTCTATCATTCCTACCCGTAGTATATACGACGAAAAGGCAGTGGAAGCAGATAAGGCGGTGAATGCAGAGAGAGGGCTATGGATTGGCTGCCTTTGTCTCCGATTCAATGTCTTGCAGCACCACTGGGAGTCTTGTTTTGTTCCTGCGGGGGTCTTTTTGTTGTTGTTGTGTGCATACCTAATTTCCAAACTTGCTGTTATTATGTAATTGTAGAGGCCGGGTGTATTGAGTATCGCTTGGTAAAAATACAATCCCTTTATCAAAACAAAAACATACAGTATAGACTCGTGTTTTTGTTTATTTCTGTAGCCATAAAAATATATTTCTTTATACAAATTTACGGGTACATAATTAGGTTAAATATATAATTCTCGAATTAGGCTTTCGCCCCACTTTTTAAATAAAGCCACAACCGAGTACAAGGTTCAACAGCCACATGGGCACCGACGTGCCCAAACAAGGAAGCAAAAAGGAAGTCCAAGAGCGCTAGGGCCACAGCACATCCAAGCCCAAAGAGAAAAACAAAAACAGCATGACAGAGCGTCCTCTACGACGGCTCCTCTGGATTCGCCGTTGTGAAGCGCCGCGCCACCGCTCTCAACGTCACCAGGGAGCTATCCATGTGCTCCTTATCCCTCTTCCTAGAAAGCGGGTACTACTGCTAGAGGTAAGCCAAGAAAGCAAAACAGAGTCAGACGCCTGCCACGGGAGAATCTTCTCTATCACCATTTTATTACGAATGTTCCAAAGGGTCCAGGTTGTTTATATGTTGATCCAAATTCTACAAAGTAAAGGCCAACTTCTGACGGATCGTTGATGACCAAGGTTACCACCGCTATATATACTTCTTGTAAGCTGCGGTAGATCGAACTTCAATGACGACATGTCGCAAAACCCTAGATTAGAACCTGGGGCTCTGATACCACTTGTTAGCTTTGCGACAAGTAAATAACGAAGAACGAAAATAAAATCGCAGCAAGGGGGACACAGATTTAACGATGTTTTCTATTCGTGCCATAGTTCTATTCGTGCTTTCTTTGGTATAATGATGTTTTCTCTCCGGTTGTGAAGCATAGTTCTATTCGTGCTTTCTTTAGTATTGTTGCTATGCATGATCTTGAGCTTGAGCAGCTAGATGTAAAGACTGATTTTCTGCATGTTTTCTCTCCGGTAGGTGGATGTGCCGTGAATTGGAAGGCAACGCTGCAACCTGTTGTTGCTCTATCTACAACCGAAGCAGAATATATGACTGTTGCTGAAGCTTGCAAAGAGTCTGTTTGGTTAAAAGGTTTGTATGCTGAGCTTTGTCAGGATGATTGTTGCATTAACCTGTTCTGTGACAGTCAAAGTGCTATTTACCTTACTAAGGATCAAATGTTCCATGAGAGAACAAAGCACATTGATATCAAGTACCATTATGTCTGTGATGTTGTTGCACAAGGCACGCTGAAGGTATGCAAGATAAGCACTCATGATAATCCTGCTGATATGATGACAAAGCCTGTTCCGGTTGCTAAGTTTGAGCTATGCTCAAGCTTAGTTGGTATAACTGCTTAGCCCAAGTGGCTGTTGGCGCCGAAGGTGTTTTCTTTGTTTGTTCAGGGAGATGATTACTGTTGATGCTACAAGAAGGAATTTGTCTCAAGGTGGAGTTTGTTATATGTTGATCCAAATTCTACAAAGTAAAGGCCAACTTCTGACGGAGCGGAGCGAGGCCCGTCGCCGGAGGTTACCACCGCTATATATACTTCTTGTAAGCCGCCGGTTGGGATAAGTTGCATCTGTGAAATCCCCGGCGTTGTGAAAACACTCTCCGTTATAGTGAAGTTTTGCTGGCTGGCGCCCATGGTTTTTCCCTTCTCTTTCTTGGAGAGGGTTTTCCACGTTAAATCTGTGTCCCCTTGCTGCGATTTTATTTTCGTTCTTTGTTATTTACTTGTCGCAAAGCTAACATAGGTGAGGGCTGCAAACACAAGCTAGAAGAGGCGGACCCTTCCTCCCGGCCGGTTTGACTTCGTCTCCAGGAACTCACCAAGATCCTAGGCCTGTCAGGCAGCAAGGCCCAATGCCTCTCGGATAAAGCTCCACAGAAACTGAGCGGCAGGACACGTGAATATTATGTGAGCACAGGTCTCCGATACACCACATAATGGGCACATCCCATTGCCAGGGCCATTCCGCTTCACCACCTCTACCCCCAAGGGGAGGGCGATCTCGCAGCAGCTGCCACAGGAAAATTCTCTAACTCAGGGGTATGTCGGCTTTCCAAAGGTGGGATGTCCATGAGAGCTCCGGACCCTAGAAGAGAGTCTTGTATGCTGAGCTGACCGAAAAGGCTCCCGAGTGATATTGGCGCCATGACACACCATCCTTTCCATACGAAAGGGACGGAGGAAGGGCGCCCTACAGACTCCTGAAGTCTACCGCTTCAGTGTTGCTAAAGGTCCGCCGGAACGGGATGTTCCAGATGCCCCGTTGCTCCGCCTCAACCACTAACAACATAGAATCTGCGCATATGGCAAAACGGGTCAAGAACTGCTGACATAGAGGAGTCTTCTGGACCCAAGGATCCAACTAGAAGAGAGTCTCTCGGCCGTCACCTACAATGAAAGAAGTCCCTCTCCTGATAAGATGCTTGATGTCCTAGATGGCTCGTCAAAACTGGGAGCCCTGCCTATGCTCACACAAAGGTATTCCCCTTAGATATTTGGCCTTAATGAGCTACAGCCACAAACCGTCCTCATCCTGAAGAATGTGCCACACTCATTTGAGCATCAAGACCACATTAAAGCGACGACAGTCTGAAATCCCTAGGCCCCCAAGGATATTGGGAGCGCAAATATCTGCCCATTTCACCATGTGGTACTTTTGGTGACGTTAAATATATACTCATGCATTTTTAATAAGAATTTTAGAGAGTTTGTTAGCCACTGTGAATCATCTACTCATGCCTCTCCGACAACATACCCCATCCGAATGGAACGATGTGCATCTTCTACGTCACCTAGGAAGGTTCCCATCATCTGTTCCTACAAAAGTACAAAATAGAACATAATTCATTTATGCATTATATTGTTCTCGTGAGAAAATATAGGGGCCTCTCCTCTCCGGCAACACGAGATGATGGATAGGCACGATGAGAAGGGCCGATCCATAGATTTTAGGGGCCTATTGCAACATGCTATCGAATGCCCTTCGTTTAAAATGGAAGAGCTTCTCTAGGTTGGGGGGAGGGGGTGATGACCCACAATTATAGGGGGTGTATCGCAGTATTTTCGAGGGAAGTGAAGCCCAATTTATTGATTCGACACAAGGGGAGCCAAAGAATATTTATAAGCCTTAACAACTGAGTTGTCAATTCAGCTGCACCTGAAAACAATCTTGCTCATAGCAGTTTATCAGTAGCAACAGTTTTGTAGTAGGAATAGTAAAGTAACAACAGTAGTAAAGTAAAGACAGTAGTAACAATAGCAGTAGCAGTAGGATTCGAGTGCGGTAGGCATATGGATGGATGGACGGGCGTTGCATGGACAAGACAATTCATATAGCAATCAGAATATAGGGCAATTGCAGATAAATAAGATAAAGCATCCAAGTACTAGATAATCCTAGGCATGTGTTCCATATATAGTCATACGTGCTCGTAATGAGAACTTGCAAAACATCTTTTGTCCTGCCAGCCCGTTTGCAGCGGGGCCTCAAGGGAACTACTGGCAATTAAGGTGCTCCTTTTAATAGAGCACCGGAGCAAAGCATTAACACTCCATGAACACATGTGATCCTCATATCAAAGCCATTCCCTCCAGTTATCCTGATTTCTATCACTTAGGGGCCTTTGGTTTCGGACAATAACGTGTGTATAAAACTTGTAGGTAAGACCATAAACAATACTATCATAATGAATCAATAACATGTTCAGATCTGAAATCATGGCACTCGGGCCCTAGTGACAAGCATTAAGCATAACAAGTCGCAACAAAGTCATAAAGCACTAATAGAAGATACTAGGCACCATGCCCTAACAATCTGATGCCATTACATGAACGATCTCATCCAATCCCTACCATCCCCATAGCCTACAGCGGGGGATTACTCACTCATAGATGGGGAAACATGGATGGTCGATGGAGAAGCGATGGTGATGATGATGGTGATGATCTCCTCCAATTCCCCGTCCCGGCAGGGTGCCAGAACGGAGTTTTTGGTGCTGTTTCGTGGAATCTGGTGTTGGCGGCGGAGCGGAACTCCTTCTGGAAAAACGTCGACCCCTCCCTGAGTTTTTAGGTTAGAAGGCAACTTATAGGCAAAGAGGGAGGCCGAGGGGGTGCCTGGGCCGGCCACACCACCCCCTGGCGCGGCCAGGCCTGGCCCGTGCGGCATGGTGGTGTGGTGGCCCCCTAGCTCCTCTCCGTATCGTATTCTGGCTCCAGATGACTTCCGGTAAAATAGGCACTTTGGCTTTTGTCCCGTCCAATTTCGAGAATATTCATTTTCTGACTTTCCTGGAACCAAAAACAGCAGAAAATAGGCAGCTGGCACTGTGACTCTTGTTAATAGGTTAGTCCAAGAAATCATATGAAAAGTACTCCAAAGTGTGGACAAAACACAAGAAAGTAGATAAAACCAAGCATGGAACATCAAAAATTATAGATACATTTGCAATGTATCAACATCCCCAAGCTTAACTCCTGCTCGTCCTCGAGTAGGTAAGTGATAAAAAGAAAGAATAATTTTTGAGGGGACATGCACCATCATAAACTTGATCAAAGTATTTGTAAAACATTCAAAGATGGGATCATAGTACTTCAATCATAACATGAAAGACAAAGTTCTAGCAATAAGACAAAGAAACTATGTTGCAACATGAAAAGGCACAAACAAAAGATTCATGAATAACAATGCTTTGCAAGACGTTTGTTTGTTTCACATAAAGAAAACATAGTATAGTGGCATTCATCTTGTCCCTCATAGAGTAGCAAACATAAATGCATAGGACACCTTCAAAGTTCATAAGAGTGACTAGATACAAATAGTTTAAAACAAGCAATATCAAGGTATGCATCAATCAACAAGTCTTGGGACAATGCACATAGAACTAAGAATGGCCACTATGCTCTCAAAGTAAGTGCATAAAGGTAGAAGGTGGAGACTCAATATATATAGTGGAAGAAGGGCCTTCATAGAAGGAAGCAGATATTCAAGTTTCATAAAGAGCTTCCAAAAATTATGGTACTTATAGCTTTCAGCTCTCATTGCCCCTATCATAAGCATCTTAAAGGTGATTAAGGTTAAAGTGACACAACTAAGAGGATATGCTTGACAAGTTATAAACCGAAATCCCATGCCCCTTACTTACGAAGACCGAACCTCATGCTACTCAACTTTAGTCACAAGTAAGCTCTTGTCATTGTAAGTACATATGTATCATAAAGAGCTATCCCATAATCAAAATGACAAGGCAAGCAGATAATGAACATCTCAGCGATCTTTTTATTTGCTATTTACATAGGTTTTTATTGAGGATGCTTCATAGAGTGCTCATTATGGTGATGCTGCAAGTTTCCACCATGATTAGGCATGGCTTAGGCTAGCGGCCCAGGCGTTTTTCTAACACACATACAAACTCCATGATCTTACAAGTTCCACTTTTATTTCACACCGCCGAGATCCATAAGCAAAAGAACATGATATCAACGGGGTACAAAGTACAGGTGCAATGTTGAAAGCGTTCCCCATGATACATGGTTCTGCTAATTTCAACTTATAAAGCGCAAGCATATACGCAACAAAGAAGGACCCAATGGTTCAAGTTTATTAAATGCAAAAAATTAAAGTGTGCCATCAAGTTCGTGAGAGCTTTAATCACTAGTTTTCTCATAACAAGTTTAATTTGGAAGGTAAACAAAAGCATCAATATACTTGGAATAGCATATGCTAGTAGGTAGTATGGTGGACTCTTTGGAATAACTTGGTTTAGGGAGTTGGATGCATTAGTGGAACTCATACTTGGTTGTGGAGGCTAGCAAAAGACTGGGAGTGACAAACTAAGAGAGCAATAATGGCCATAATCATGCAGAGCGACAAAACATAATTGATCAAAGCATAAAGTGATACTGCAAGTTGAAAACTAAAGGATCATTACTTCTCTCTCATTAGAGGTTACTCTTGGCACAAAAGGCAAATAAAAAGGATAAGGAGCGGTTATTACTGAAGTAATAACTTCCAAGACTCATCTAAAACTTTTGGGTTATCTCCCAATAAGTACTTTTCTTTAACGCCTTTAAGTTAGGCATAAGCAAAAACTAAAATGGATAGAATAGAAGTAAGCAGAGATAATCATGGTGAAAACATTGTTTTGTTCAAAGAAATCCTTTTGTTAACAATGTTGATCAGGTCTTGTTACCAAAACAATTTCATATGAGACAAAACTTTGTATTCCACTAATGATTATGTTACCTCAACCTTGATAGCAATGGTCCCAATCATAATAGTTTCAAATTTTTCTCTTGGTATGGGACAATATATTTCTCCAACTTGAATGCCCTCAACATGTGCAATTGAATTCAAAACTATAAGTCCTATCAATCTTCTTGGGGAAATAGAAAATATGTTCCTTGTCATTAACATTGAAGGTCACCTTCCCTTGATTACAATTAATAACAGCTCCTGCAGTATTTAAGAAAAGGTCTCCCAAAAATAATAGACATATTATAATCTTCAGGCATTATAGTTTGAGAGGATGCTCACATAAGAAATATGATTTGAAGTAAAAGAGAGCATCAAGAAGCAAATTCAAAACAAATTTAAGTCTAACCCACTTCCTATGCATAGGAATCTTGTATGCAAATAAATTCGCAAAGAACAAAGTGACAGGCATAGGAAGATAAAACAAGAGTAACTTCAAAACTTTCAGCACATAGAGAGATGTTTCAATACCATGAAAACTTCTACAACCATATTTGCCTCTCTCATAATAATTTTCAGTAGCCTCATGAATAAACTCAACAATATAACTATCACATAAAGCATGCTTTTCATGATCTACAAGGAATAGAGCTTTATTATAAACATTTTCAAAAGAATCCTTAGGAACATAACATTCATCCTCCTTTAGTAAGCATGGAGGACAATCAAATAATGTAAGGGATAAAGAGTTACTCTCATTAGAAGGTAGGCATGGGTAGCTAATCCATTCTTCCTCCTTTTGTTTATCACTCTCCTCCTCTTTTTCATCTAATGAGATTTCAGGTTCATCAATTTCTTCTTCCATAGGATCCTGCAAGGCATTAGTCTCTTCCATTTGTGGAAAGCATCTATTAATATATTCAAGAATATAGCCATTTTCTTCCTTGTAATTATCAAAGAAAAATTTAAGTATATCATAAACCTCATATTTATAAGGTGAATCATCAATATTTTCAAGCAAACTAGCAAGTTCAAATGCACCCTTCCAAGCAATAAATTCTTCAATTTGTTCCACATCATAAAAGTCATAATTTCCTTTAACATATAGGGGCCTCTCCTCTCCATGTTCTCGTGAGAAAATATAGGGGCCTCTCCTCTCCGGCAACACGAGATGATGGATAGGCACGATGAGAAGGGCCGATCCATAGATTTTAGGGGCCTATTGCAACATGCTATCGAATGCCCTTCGTTTAAAATGGAAGAGCTTCTCTAGGTTGGGGGGTGATGACCCACAATTATAGGGGGTGTATCGCAATATTTTTGAGGGAAGTGAAACCCAATTTATTGATTCGACACAAGGGGAGCCAAAGAATATTTATAAGCCTTAACAACTGAGTTGTCAATTCAGCTGCACCTGAAAACAATCTTGCTCACATCAGTTTATCAGTAGCAACAGTTTTGTAGTAGGAATAGTAAAGTAACAGCAGTAGTAAAGTAAAGACAGTAGTAACAATAGCAGTAACAGTAGGATTCGAGTGCGGTAGGCATAGGGATGGATGGACGAGCGTTGCATGGACAAGACAATTCACATAGCAATCAGAACATAGGGCAATTGCAGATAAATAAGATAAAGCATTCAAGAACTAGATAATCCTAGGCATGTGTTCCATATATAGTCATACGTGCTCGCAATGAGAACTTGCACAACATCTTTTGTCCTGCCAGCCCGTTTGCAGCGGTGCCTCAAGGGAACTACTGGCAATTAAGGTGCTCCTTTTAATAGAGCACCGGAGCAAAGCATTAACACTCCGTGAACACATGTGATCCTCACATCAAAGCCATTCCCTCCGGTTATCCCGATTTCTGTCACTTCGGGGCCTTTGGTTCCGGACAATAACGTGTGTATACAACTTGCAGGTAAGACCATAAACAATACTATCATAATGAATCAATAACATGTGTAGATCTAAAATCATGGCACTCGGGCCCTAGTGACAAGCATTAAGCATAACAAGTCGCAACAAAGTCATAAAGCACTAATAGAAGATACTAGGCACCATGCCCTAACAATCTGATGCCATTACATGAACGATCTCATCCAATCTCTACCATACCCATAGCCTACAGCGGGGGATTACTCACTCATAGATGGGGGAAATATGGATGGTCGATGGAGAAGCGATGGTGATGATGGTGATGATCTTCTCCAATTCCCCGTCCTGGCAGGGTGCTAGAACGGAGTTTCTGGTGTTGTTTCGTGGAATCTGGTGGTGGCGGCGGAGCGGAACTCCTTCTGAAAAAACGTCGACTCCCTCCCTGAGTTTTTAGGTCAGAAGGCAACTTATAGGCGAAGAGGGAGGCCGAGGGGTTGTCTGGGCTGGCCACACCACCCCCTGGCGCGGCCAGGCCTGGCCCGCGCGGCCAAGTTGTGTGGTGGCCCCCTGGCTCCTCTCCGTCTCGTATTTTGGCTCCAGATGACTTCCGGTAAAATAGGCACTTTGGCTTTTGTCCCGTCCAATTTCGAGAATATTCATTTTCTGACTTTCCTGGAACCAAAAACAGCAGAAAACAGGCAACTGGCACTGTGGCTCTTGTTAATAGGTTAGTCCAAGAAATCATATGAAAAGTACTCCAAAGTGTGGACAAAACACAAGAAAGTAAATAAAACCAAGCATGGAACATCAAAAATTATAGATACATTTGCAATGTATCGCGGGGGGGGGGGGGGGGGGGGGGGGGGGGGGAGGGGGCAATGGCCCTCGCGCTCTAGAATATTCCTTAAAGATATTTTCAATATCAGGCAAGATTGTGGGAGCTAATGTAGTCATTAATGACCCAACTCTGAAGCCTACTCCGGTACAGTTGGATCAGACCGTTCCTATGTCGTGTGCCATAAGAGTCAAGTCATGCAAGCATATACAATAAAAAAAATGTTGGGTGCAGAGCGAGGAGAGGACTCGCGAGCCTATTTTCTTCGATCTCGCTAGATCTAGCCATGCAAAATTTGGACGTAGCCACTTCCCTCTCGTTGTGTCCACGTCCAATATCAGGAAACAAGGCTACATGATGCTGGCATTAATGGCGCCGTGTGATCAAGACGGAGGACCCCACACGTACTTGATGGCAACTAGAGCATGTGACGAACTGTGGCCAGCGTATTTGACTGTATTACACGCATAACACGCATATTTTAATTTCGCAGAAAAGATTTATGGTGCCTTAAAACCCACATTTTGTAGGTGCTCCAAAACCCACATTTTTTAGGTGCCATATTTTAATTCATCTATTGGACATGCTATAAACCCATGTGTAACAAAACCAGTTCTTTGCCACGTGTCGCCGATAGAGAAGCCGTGGATCCAACAAGAGTCCTGAAGTTTTGCCATGCTTCAAATAAATTATTATTGGTAGTCTAAATACCAGTCTTTAATTATAATTAGCATGGTGGCCTTTGCAAGTGCGAGGACATCATATTTATTGATTGTCTTATAAAATTTTTTTTGCTCATATTTCCCCTTGTAGCATAATACAAGACGTTCTCCCCTTATATATATACCTAATATATATCAAAACATTTAAGTATTTACTTAGTATCATTTAGAAAATATTTTTATTTGTAGCATTGTTTCTTGAATTTTTCTAGGAAATATATGCATGGTTCTGCTATGGTTTAAATATGCTATTAAGATTAATATAGATGTAGTGACAAAAGTTCACATTAAATTAAAAATATCACGTGGCGCAGGAAAGCACCTTTTAGTCATATTTAATTTATGGGTGAAATAATTTAATTATGTAATCAACTTTAACTTGATATCTACATAATAATTAGGATATGCTAGATGGCACTTAATTACAAATACATAGTAGTCGTTGTCAACTGTAATACCAAATCCTTAGATCAAAGGTCCGATGATGATTACATATTTTTTAAGCGAAGTGAGGAGTCTGATTCACGTTGTGAGGTCGCAAAACCGTACAGTGCGATGTTTTGCTTTATCATACTAATTTATTGTTTCACTCATTTACTCCATTAGTTTTGAAATACTCGACCTTTGTTCTCATTAGGATATGTGACATTCTAGACACATAAGTTCGCTATAAGTTGTGACTCTAACAATTATTTAGATTATGTTATAAATAATAAATTAAAATCATGAACTTCTTGTTCTTAAATTAAATGCATTTTTATTTAGTGGCTACTTTCTTATCTTGCTTCTGGTATACTTTGAAACCGCGGTAGCTATATTTTATCCATTTTTTAACTCTTCGCTAATATCTATGTTTTTTCAATCCAGTAGGTTTACAAAATCATTTACATAAGTAATTATTTCATGTAACATGACTACCAGAAATCTTAATTAACCGGTCATCGATTAAGTCCTCCAAGCATGTCCTTTTGACAATCCCACTATCCAACTACCAAGTGTTGGGTCCGCAGCATGGAAAACAAAAAATTTCCTACGATGAGAACTACACGCCAAGATCTATCTACTAGGTACATAGCAACAGGTGGACATACATCCAACGAGAACTTACCCTCGAAGACAACGAGTTTTGTTAACGAGTAGGAACTCGTGGTTGATGTAGTCGTACACTTGCCGATCTCAAGATCGTGAGGAAGTCCGAGCGCCGCAACCCAGCAGCGCATCCGCACTCGCACACACGTTCAAGCCACGGACAACCTCCACCTCCTCGCTCTAGCGATCCAGCGAAAACAACAACTCCTTCTAGACGAAATGCCACCGGGAACATGTATCTCGCTAATCCGAGACCATGGGGAATAATTCTAGAGGGGAGAAAGATCATTCACAAGGAGGTGTGAGGAAGGAGGAAGAGGGTGGCCTTTTATAGGAGGAGGGGGTACCCCCTTCCCCATGGCTGGCGCATGGGGGGTGACCCCTCACCTCCCCCATTCATGTGGTGGCAACCCCTCCACATTAAAATGCCTCTTCACATTCCCCTTTAAAGTCCCTACTTTAAATGCATTAAAATTCTCTAAGTTTAATGCTCTCCCATTTAATAAAACTCTTTTATTAAATTTATTCAGAATTTTGTTAATTACTTTAAAAACAAACATTCACATATAACCCCTTGCAATATTTCAATATCACATGCAGAACCACTTTCTGCAATTTCCGGTTTCTATCGAAACAATTCATGCGCTTTGCAATTCTTTCGTCTGAAACATATGCGCTCCAAAATGGTGTTCGGTAACTCTTAAGTGTGTCACCCTATGGTTCGCGAATAATGCAGACATGATTGAGACTCCTCTCAGATTAATAATCAGAAGCGGGACCTGGAGGTCCATACTGTCTCCTGCATATTCAACGATGACTTTTGTGATCGTGAGAACCTTTAACGCTTGTAATTTAATCCCTTTGTCTCTTGATATAATACATGTCCGAGATTTGATCATCGGTATCCAAATACCTAGTTTGATCTCGTTACCGACATGCACTCTTTTCTCGTTCCCGTGATATAACATTCTAGTGATCACATCACTTGCTTGCAAGCTACCTTAATGGGATATCACCGAGAGGGCCCAGAGTATATCTATCCGTCATCGGGATTGACAAATTCCACTCTTGATCCATGAGCCTCAACATAACACCTTCGTTGCACTGAATCCATCTTTATAGTCACCCAGTTATGGTGTGACGTTTGATGTTATCAAGATACTCTTCCGGTGTTAGCAATTAACATGATCTCATGGTCTAAGGATAAAGATTACTTCGCATGATGTTATAGCAATGTAAACATAATGACTTGATCGTAATGCTATACTTCGGATGAATGTTCATCACATCATTTCACAAATGCTGTGACCTTGTTATTAACAACATCCAATGTCCATGATCAGGAAACCTTGACCATCTTGTTAATCAACAAGCTAGTCTATAAGAGAGGCATAACTAGGAACCTTTTTTGTTTATTAAACACACATGTATTGACGTTTCCGATCAATACAATTATAGCATGCAAAATAAACATCTATCATATATAAGGAATACATAATAACAACTTTATTATTGCCTCTCAGGGCATATTTCCTTCAGTCTCGCACTTGCACTAGAGACTATAATCTAGTTCACATAGTGATAAATCTAACACCCATGGAGTTCTGGTGTTGATCATGTTTTGCCCTAGGGAGAGCTTTAGTCAACGGATCTGCTACATTTAGGTCCGTGTGTACTTTACAAATCTTTATATCTCCATCCTGGACATGTTCGCTGATGGCGTGAAACCGGCGCTTAATATGCTTGGAATTCTTATGAGACCTCGGTTCCTTGGCGTTGGCTATGGCTCCATTGTTGTCATAATAGATCACCATCGGGTCCAATGCACTAGGAACCACACCTAGTTCCATAATGAACTCTTTCATCCAAACAGCTTCCTGCACCGCTTCTGAAGCAGCAACATATTCCGCCTCCGTCGTTGATCCAGCCACCACAGGTTGTTTGGAACTCCTCCAACTAACTGTTGCTCCGTTTAAGAGAAATACGTATCCGGATTGAGACTTAGAGTCACCCGGATCGGTGTCAAAGCTAGCATCGACATAACACTTAGCGACTAGCTCTTCTTCACCTCCATATATAAGAAACATATCCCTAGTTCTTCTCAAGTACTTGAGGATGTTCTTGACCGCTATCCAGTGTTCCGAACCTGGATCAGATTGGTACCTACTAGTCAAACTAATAGCATGTGCCACATCCGGTCTTCTACATAGCATGGCATACATTATAGAGCCTATGGCCGAGGCATAGGGGATCTTATCCATTATCTCTCTTTCTTCCACCGTAGCCGGACTTTGAGTCTTACTCAATGTCTTTCCTTGCAACATAGATAAGAACCCCTTCTTACTTCCGTCCATATTAAACTTCTTTAATATCTTATCAAGGTATGTACTCTGCGATAGCCCAATTAGGCGCCTTGATCTATCTCTATAGATTTTAATGCCTAATATATATGACGCTTCACCAAAGTCTTTCATTGAAAATTTGCTGTTTTGACCCCTTAGGTTGTATCATATACAAATCTTCTTCAATATTACCATTGAGGAACGCAGTTTTGACATCCATCTGCCATATTTCATAATCGAAATATGCAGCAATTGTTAACATAATCCTAACCGACTTAAGTATCGCTATGGGAGAGAATGTCTCATCATAGTCAACTCCTTGAATTTGTCGAAACCCCTTTGTGACAAGTCGAGCTTTATAGATGGTCACATTACCATTAGCATCAGTTTTTCTTTTGAAAATCCCTCAACGGCCTTTCAATCATGAGGTAAGTCCATCAAGGTCCAAACTTGGTTCTCGTACATGGATTCCACCTCGGATTTCATGGCTTCTAGCCATTTGTTGGAATCCAGGCTCATCATCGCTTCTTCATACGTCGTAGGGTCATCCATTTCATCAACCATGAAATTCACAATAGGATTACCGTACAGTTCAGGAGCTGCACGTGTCCTACTTGACCTGCGAGGTTCGGTAGTGTCCTCTTTTGGAGTTTCATGATCAATATCATTACCTCTCTGTTCATTAGGTGAAGTCAACTCCGAAACAGTTTCCGGTGCTGCGCTACTCGCCATTTCATGAAGAGAAGGTTCAATAACCTCTTCGAGTTCTACCTTCTGACTACTCACACCTTTCGCGAGAAACTCCTTCTCAAGAAAGGATCCATTCTTGGCAACAAAAACCTTGCCCTCGGATCTATGATAGAAGGTATACCCAATCGTTTCCTTAGGGTATCCTATGAAGACGCATTTTTCTGCTTTGGGTTCGAGTTTATCCGGTTGAGGTTTCTTCACATAAACATCGCATCCACAAACTTTAAGAAATGACAACTTAGGTTTGTTTCCAAACCATAATTCATACGGTGTCGTTTTAATGGATTTAGATGGTGCTCGATTTAAAGTGAATGCAGCTATTTCCAGTGCATAACCCCAAAATGACAGTGGCAAGTCAGTCAGAGACATCATAGATCGAACCATATCCAATAAAGTATGATTACGACATTTCGACACACCATTACGTTGTGGTGTTCCGGCAGGCATGAGTTGTGAAACTATTCCACACTCTTTCATGTGTGTGCTAAACTCGTAACTTAGATACTCACCTCCACGGTCAGACCGAAGAAATTTGATCTTTCTATTACGATGATTTTCCTATTCATTCTGAAATTCCTTGAACTTTTCAAAAGTTTCAGACTTGTGTTTCATCAAATAGATATACCCGTATCTACTCAAATCATCCGTGAAAGTAACAAAATAACGATATCCACCTCGCGCCGACACACTCATTGGTCCACATACATCAGTATGTATGATTTCCAATAAATCTGTCGCCCGTTCCATTGAACCGGAAAACAACGTTCTAGTCATCTTGCCCATAAGGCATGGCTCACATGTATCAAATGATTCAAAATCAAGTGATTCCAAAAGTCCATCAGAATGGAGTTTCTTCATGCGTTTAACGCCAATATGACCTAGACGGCAGTGCCACATATATGCAGATATATCATTATCAAGTTTAATCTTTTTAGCATTAACATTATGAATATGCGTAATATTACTATCGAGATCCAACAGAAATAAACCATTCAACACAGGTACATGACCATAAAAGATATCATTCTTATAAATCGAACAACCATTGTTTTCAGATTTAAAGGAATAACCACTTTGCATCAAACACGATCCGGATACAATGTTCATGCTCAGTGCAGGCACCAAATAACAATTATTTAGGTTTATAACTAATCCTGATGGCATATGGAGAGGTAGCGTCCTGACGGCGATCACATCAACTTTTGATCCATTGCCGACCCGCATCATGACCTCATCCCTTGCTAGTTGTTGCTTGTTCCGCAGCCCCTGAACCGAGTTACATATATTAGCAACCGATCCCGTATCAAATACCAAGGTGCTACTGCGAGTACTAGTCAAGTACACATCAATAACATGTATATCATATATACCTTTGTTTGCCTTGCCGGACTTCTTGCCCGCCAAATACTTGGGGCAATTGTGCTTCCAATGGCCTGTCCCCTTGCAATAGTAACACTCGGTGTCAGACTTAGGGCCAGCTTGGGGTTTCTTTTTAGGTGTGGCAACAGATTTTCCACCCTTCTTTCCCTTGTGCTTGCCTTTCTTGTCCTTCTTGAAACCGGTGGTCCTATTGATCATCAACACTTGATGTTCTTTCCTAATCTCCACTTCTGTAGTCTTAAGCATTGACAGAAGCTCGGGAAGAGACTTCTTCATGCCCTGCATATTATAGTTCATCACTAAGCTCTTGTAGCTAGGTGGCAGAGATTGGAGAACACGATGTATGCCTAAGTCAATGGGGATCGTTATTCCCAAGGACACAAGCTTATCGGCATACCTAGACATTTTGAGTACATGCTCACTAACGGAGCTGTTCTCCTCCATCATGCAGCTAAAGAACTTTTCAATAGCATTATAACTCTCTACGGCAGCATGGGTATCGAAAATCATTTTCAATTCTCCCATGGTATCAAAAGCATTGCCATTTTCGAAACGCTTTCGAAGTTCTGGCTCTAGCCCATACAGTATGCCGCAATGAACTAAGTTGTGGTCCTCCTGACGAGTCACATAGACATTCTTTTCTTCGTTAGGGGCATCAGGAGCTGGTGGGGGGCCTAGCGGCGCATCTAGCACATATTGCTTTTGTGCAGCAATGAGGAGAATCCTCAAATTCATAGCCCAGTTGGTGAAGTTGCTACCATTCGCAGCAAGTTTCTCTTTCTCCATGAACACATTGAAATTAAAAGAAGGTGGTGCCATCTACGACAGAATTTGTAAAGTTTATTTAGACTAAGTTTATGATAGAGTGAGTTCAACTAATCCAAATTACTAATGAACTCCCACTCAAAAACGACATCCCTCGTGTCCTTTTGGTGATTACATGAACCAAATCCACTACACCAAGTCCGATCATCATGTGAGTTGATGTAGCTTCAAAGGCGAGCATCTATATGGGCATCATATGAACTATATGACTCATGCTTAACCTTTTAGTCCGTGTTCCGAGGCCATGTCTATACATGCTAGGCTCGCCAAGTAAGAACCTTAGTATTCGCGTGTGTAAACCTGTCGTACACACGTTCCTATGAAAACGTAGATTCGAGTAAACCCGATCATCACATGATGTCTTGAAACACGATCCATAGAACGGTGCATACTCAAGGAAGAACACATTTTTATCTTGATATCTAAATGAGGGATCATCTTAATTCTTACAATGCTACAGAAAGCGCCAAAACTAGCAGTATAAGATGCTAACATCTAATGTGCAAAGTGAGATGATATGGTCCATGCATTTGATCTCTATCATTTGCATCGTGGTATGATCTCTATCATTCCTTTGTGTGTAAGGCCAAGGTCTATGGAACTTACACGTTGAATGTGTTGTAAGAGTATCTATCATACATCTACTTACAACAATGCCATATCAATACACTAGCCCAGCAATGATCTAAACTAGACGCCTCTAATTTATCAATTGCAAGTTTTATGTGGCTTAGGGCTTTCGGAGATAGAACCGTTCTTACCTATGAACATGAACCACAACGAGGATAACCAAGTTATTAGCAACTCATTGTAAATCAGATATTGACTATAGTAGGAGAGACAGACACCTGCCAGCTGATACATTGCAAATGTATCTATAATTTTTGATGTTCCATGCTTGGTTTTATCCACTTTCTTGTGTTTTGTTCCAACTTTGGAGTACTTTTCATATGATTTCTTGGACTAACCTATTAATAAGAGCCACAGTGCCAGCTGCCTATTTTCTGCTGTTTTTGGTTCCAGGAAAGTCAGAAAATGAATATTCTCGGAATTGGACGGGACAAAAGCCAAAGTGCCTATTTTTCCGGAAGTCATCAGATGCCAGAGTACGAGACAGAGAGGGGCCAGGGGGCCACCACACCACCTGGCTGCGCGGCCCAGCCTGGCTCGCGCCAGGGGGTGGTGTGGCCGCCTCCAGCACCCCCTCGGCCTCCCCTTCCGCCTATAAGATGCCCTCGAGACGAAAACCCTAAGTGCCCGATCAAAAATTCACGAAAGAGTCTATAGCCGCCGTCATCTCCATCCCTAGACCAGGAGGGATCTGAAGCTCTTCCCGGCACCCTGCCGGAGAGGGGAATTCACCCTGGAGGCCTTCTTCATCACCATGCAAGCCTCCGGTGTGATGCGTGAGTAGTTCATCCTTGGACTACGGATCCATGTAGTAGCTAGATGGCTGGTTCTCCTCCTTTGTGCTTTCATGTCTAGATCTTGTGAGCTCCGTTCATGATCAAGATCATCTATTTGTAATTCTGCATGTTGTGTTTGCAGGGATCCGATGGATATTGAGATGCTATTTCAGATTGATTATTGATTCTATCATGTCTTTGTTATTTGTGATCTTGCATGCTTTCTGTTGTTAGTAGCTATCTTGGCCAAGTAGATGCTAGCAACTCCAAGAGTTAGTATTTATGCTCGATAGTGGGTTCATGCCTCTAGTAATCTGGGGAAGTGACAGAAATCTCTAAGGTACTAGATGTGATGTTGCTACTAGAGAGAAAACAACAATCCTTTGTTCATAGAACAATCGTATTATTTACTTTACACGCAGTTCGTAAAGCAATAATCTGTTGCTTGCAACTTAATACTGGAGGGGGTTCGGATGATAACCTGAAGGTGGATTATTAGTCATAGATGCAGTTGGATGGCGGTCTATGTATAATGTTGTAATGCCCAATCAAGTCTCAAAGGAGTCAAGATGATTAGTATATGCATGTATTGCTTTCTCGATGTTTGTCAATTGCCCCGCTGTAATTTGTTTACCCAACATGTTATCTATCTTAAGGAGAGCCACCTCTAGTGAACTATGGATCCCAGTCCTTGTCTTTTACATACAATCTATAAACTGTTTACTGCTTTGTGTTTACTTTCTACAAACTTTTACTTCTTTCCATTCGATACGTTTAATCCTTTGTTTTCCGCAAAACACGGTGAGATTGACAACCTCATCGCAAGTTGGGGACAAAGTTCTATGGTTATGTTGTGCAGGTTTCCACGTTGCTACTAGCACCGGTAGTGCGCCCTGCCAAAGCTCAGCTAGTAACACCTTTGGGGTGTTTCCTTGCTCCTACTGGTTCAATTAAACCTTGGTTTCATAACTGAGGGAAACTTGCTGTTGTGCTCATCATACCTTCCTCTTGGGGTTCCCAACGAGCTCTACATCAACCACGCACCAGCACTTTTCTGGGCGCCATACACAGAGCCATCAAGCATTTTTCTAGCGCCGTTGCCGGGGAGTC
Organism: Avena sativa; assembly: GCA_916181665.1. Lineage (NCBI taxonomy): Eukaryota > Viridiplantae > Streptophyta > Magnoliopsida > Poales > Poaceae > Avena > Avena sativa. Next base: position 60,222,121 of record OV702289.1, read on the forward strand.
AAGGACATCTTCACAAGGGGAGTCCCTCATAACCAATCTCTTTACTTTGTTATTTTTGTTTTGCTTAGTTTCTTTTTGTTTTGTTTGCTTGTTTCTTTATCAAAAACACACACAAAATAGTTCCTACTATAGTTGTTATTTTCATTGGTCTGTTATTGTCTTGCTTTATCATGCTTTCTATCAATGGTTGGTTTCTTTGAAACTGAATCTTATTAGCAAGGTGGGTTCATGGAAGAACAAAAATATTATTATAAGGAACACCGCTTGTCAAAAAAAGGGAAACACTTATGGGAACAAATTGATAAATTGTATACCATTGCTATAAACGTGTGCTCTACTTATAATTTTACTTATTGCTTTGATAAATCTTGTTGCTGTAAGAGGTATAAACACCTCCCTTTTCAATGTGAGTATAATGATAATGTTACCATATCTTCTTATGTTAAAGGAAATTATGACTTTTATGATGTGGAACAAATTGAAGAATTTATTGCTTGGAAGGGTGCATTTGAACTTGCTAGTTTGCTTGAAAATACTGATGATTCACCTTATAAATATGAGGTTTATGTTATACTTAAATTTTGCTTTGATAATTACAAGGAAGAAAATGGCTATATTCTTGATTATCTTAATAGATTGTCTCCACCAATGGAAGAGACTAATGCCTTGCAGGAGCCTATGGAAGAAGAAATTGCTGAACTTGAAAGCTCATTAGATGAAAAAGAGGAGGAGAGTGATGAACAAAAGGAGGAAGAATGGATCAACCCATACCTACCTTCTAATGAGAGTAACTCTTTACCCCTTACATTATTTGATTGTCCTCCATGCTTACCAAAGGAGGACAAATGTCATGTTCCTGAGGATTCTTTTGAAAATATTTATAATAAAGCTCTAGTGTTTGTAGATCATGAAAAGCATGCTTTATGTGATAGTTATATTGTTGAGTTTATTCATGAGGCTACTGAAAATTATTATGAGAGAGGGAAATATGGTTGTAGAAGTTTTTATGGTACCAAAACACCTCTCTATGTGCTAAAAGTTTTGAAGTTTCTCTTGTTTTATCTACCCATTCTTGTTAGTATGTGCTTCTTTGATTTATTTTCTTACAAGATTCCTATGCATAGGAACTGGGTTAGACTTAAATGTGTTTTGAATTTGCTTCTTGATGCTCTCTTTTACTTCAATTGATATTTCTTATGTGAGCATCTTCTCAAACTATCAAGCCTAACTTAAAGGCGTTAAAGAAAAGTACTTATTGGGAGATAACCCAAAAGTTTTAGACGAGTCTTGGAAGTTATTACTTCAGTAATAACCTCTAATGAGAGAGAAGTAATGATTGGGAAAGTTGCTGTCCCGAAACAGATTTCTGTGCTTCACCGTAAACATTCGTGTAAAATCTCTGAACGTATTTTTGAGGCGTGAATTTTTGTGCTTCTGCCCCAGGTTGTTATCTTACTTTCGTTAGTTCAACACTTTTTGATTTGAGAAACAGAAGGTCTTAGAAAAAATTCGTCTTTACCTGCTGGTCTGTTTTGACAGATTTTTGCCATTTTCTGCATTTGCTTCTTGTTGGTTCCTTTTTGAGTTATTTTGGGGAATTGAGCTTTTTGAGGGAAGTGCTATAGTAGCTAGTGTTCTAATGGAAGTTTATTTGGTGTTAGAACTAAACCTTAAGACTTATTTATCTTGAGTGCACTAATGTTGCTAATAAAGATTGTGTGAAGTTTTGTATGAAGGAAAATTTTCAGGTGTATGGAAGGAATGAGTAATGAGATGAAGGATGGACTAAATATCAAGCTTGGGGATGCCACGCGTGTCACCCCAAGAAATATCCAAGAATTACAAGCATCAAATCTTGGGGATGCCCAAGGCATCCCCTTCTTCATCAATAAAAATGCCAGGTTCCTTCCGAACGCTTCATTTTTATTGTTTCATGCACAGTTGTGTTGTTCTTGGAGCGTCTTCTTTTTTGTTTTGGTTTTTTGTTTGCCTTGGTTTGCTTAATTTTCTGAATAAATTGGTTGGACCCCCTCTTTCCTACATTGGTTTGCAAATAGCTTGGTTTGGTTTGGAAAAGAGTAGGAAAGTTCATGCTTATGTGGTAAAAAAAGAGCTTGTTTTTGAATGTGGCATATGCTTTGTCATGCCATGCTTGATATTGTTTTGGCTTTATGCTTAGTATTCTTTGCTGTAGCATGACTTGTTATAAACAATTGAGATTGCTTAATGTGCCTTGGATGAATCATGCGTTGTTTTAGCATATTAAAGCATAGTATAGTGGTATTCTCCTTTGATGCTTTATTTGGGTTGACTTGGCACATGCTCACACCATGTTATGACTATCTCAAGTCACCATAGCCTTTATGATCCTTTAGTTTTCAACTTGTAGTATCACTTTATGCTTTGATCAATGATGTTTTGTCGCTCCGCATGATTATGGCCATTATTGCTCTCTTAGTTTGTCGCTTCCAGTCTTTTGCTAGCCTCCACAACAAAGTATGAGTTTCACTCATGCATCCAACTCCCTAAACCAAGTTATTCCAAAGAGTCCACCATACCTACCTACTAGCTTATGCTATTCCAAGTATATTCATGCTTTTGTTTACCTTCCAAATTAAACTTGTTATGAGAAAACTACTGATTAAAGCTCTCACGAACTTGATGGCACACTTTAATTTTCTTGCCCTTAATAAACTTGAACCATTGTGTGTTCTATGTTGTATATGCTTGCACTTATTTGTCGGGAATTAGCAGAACCATGCTTTCATGGGGAACGCTTTCAACATTGCACTTGGTACTTGTACCTAGTTGATATCATGCTCTTTTGTATATGGATGTCGTCGGTGTGAAATGAAAGGGGAGCTTGTAAGTCCATGGAGTTATGTATATGTGTTAGAGAAACGCCTGGGCCGCTGGTCTAATCCATGCTGACATGGTGGAAACCTGCAGCGTAACCATAATGAGCTGTCTATGAAGCATTCTTCTTATAAAAAAAGAGTCCTATATTAAGAAAAAAGAGAAAAGAGAAAAAAATGAGATTATGAAAAGAGGAAAGAGAGAAAAAAGCACCATATTCCCATGGTAACTAAGAAGAATGCTGAGATGCTCATTGTCTGCTTGCCTTGTCATTTTGATATGGGGATTCTTCCGTATCATCGGGCAAGGGGTACCCCGTTGGCAGTTCTCTATGATACACATGTACTTACGATGACAAGAACTTACCGGTGACTAAACTTGAGTAGCATGAGGAGCGACCCTCGTATACAAGGGACATGAGATTTCTGACTTATACTTCGTCAAGCATGTACACCATAGTTTGTTCACTTTAACCTTAATCACTTCAAGATGCTTATGATAGGGCAATGAGAGCTGGAAGCTATAAGTACCATAATTTTTGGAAGCTCTTTATGAGACTTGAATCCCTACTTCTTTCTATGAAGGCCTTTCTTCCACCATTATATGGAGTCTCCACCTTCTATCTTTATGCACCTACTTTGAGAGCATAGTGGCCATTCTTAGTTCTTTGTGCATTGTCCCAAGACTAGTTGATTAATGCATAACTTGATATTGCTTGTTTTAAACTATTGTATCTAGTCACTCTTATGAACTTTGAAGGTGTCCTATGCATTTATATTTGCTAATCTATTGAGGGGCAAGCTGACTACTATTATCCTACGTTTTCTTTATGTGAAACAAACAAACGTCTTGCAAAGCATTGTTATTCATGAATCTTCTGTTTGTGCCTTTGCATGTTGCATCATAGTTTCTTTGCTTATTGCTAGAACTTTGTCTTTTATGTTATTATTGAAGTACTATGATCCCAGCTTTGAATGTTTTATAAATACTTTGATCAAGTCTTTGATGGTGCATGTCACCTTAAAAATTATTCTTTCTTTTTATCACTTACCTACTCGAGGACGAGCAGGATTTAAGCTTGGGGATGTTGATACATTGCAAACGTATCTATAATTTTTGATGTTCCATGCTTGGTTTTATCCACTTTCTTGTGTTTTGTTCCAACTTTGGAGTACTTTTCATATGATTTCTTGGACTAACCTATTAACAAGAGCCACCGTGCCAGCTGCCTGTTTTCTGCTGTTTTTTGTTCCAGGAAAGTCAGAAAATGAATATTCTCGGAATTGGACGGGACAAAAGCCAAAGTGCCTATTTTTTCGGAAGTCATCAGATGCCAGAGTACAAGACGGAGAGGGGCTAGGGGGCCACCACACCCCCTGGCCGCGCGGCCCAGCCTGGCCCGCGCCAGGGGGTGGTGTGGCCGCCTCCGGCACCCCCTCGGCCTCCCCTTCCATCTATAAGATGCCCTCGGGGCGAAAACGCTAAGTGCCCGATCAAAAATCCACGAAAGAGTCTATAGCCGCCGTCATCTCCATCCCTAGATTGGGAGGGATCTGAAGCTCTTCTCGGCACCCTGCTAGAGAGGGGAATTCACCCTGGAGGCCTTCTTCATCACCATGCAAGCCTCTGGTGTGATGCGTGAATAGTTCATCCTTGGACTACGGATCCATGTAGTAGCAAGATGGCTGGTTCTCCTCCTTTGTGCTTTTATGTCTAGATCTTGTGAGCTCCGTTCATGATCAAGATCATCTATTTGTAATTCTGCATGTTGTGTTTGCGGGGATCCGATGGATATTGAGATGCTATTTCAGATTGATTATTAATTATATCATGTCTTTGTTATTTGTGATCTTGCATGCTTTCCGTTGTTAGTAGCTATCTTGGCCAAGTAGATGCTAGCAACTCCAAGAGTTAGTATTTATGCTCGATAGTGGGTTCATGCCTCTGGTAATCTGGGGAAGTGACAGAAATCTCTAAGGTACTAGATGTGCTGTTGCTACTAGGGAGAAAACAGCAATCCTTTGTTCATAGAACAATCATATTGTTTACTTTACACGCAGTTCATAAAGCAATAATCTGTTGCTTGCAACTTAATACTGGAGGGGGTTCGGATGATAACCTGAAGGTGGATTATTAGTCATAGATGCAGTTGGATGGCGGTCTATGTATAATGTTGTAATGCCCAATCAAGTCTCAAAGGAGTCAAGATGATTAGTATATGCATGCATTGCTTTCTCGATGTTTGTCAATTGCCCCGCTGTAATTTGTTTAACCAGCATGTTATCTATCTTAAGGAGAGCCACCTCTAGTGAACTATGGATCCCGGTCCTTGTCTTTTACATACAATCTATAAACTGATTACTGCTTTGTGTTTACTTTCTACAAACTTTTACTTCTTTCCATTCGATACGTTTAATCCTTTGTTTTCCGCAAAACACGGTGAGATTGACAACCTCATCGCAAGTTGGGGACAAAGTTCTGTGGTTGTGTTGTGCAGGTCTCCACGTTGCTACTAGCACCGGTAGTGCGCCCTGCCAAAGCTCAGCTAGTAACACCTTTGGGGTGTTTCCTTGCTCCTACTGGTTCAATTAAACCTTGGTTTCATAACTGAGGGATACTTGATGTTGTGCTCATCATACCTTCCTCTTGGGGTTCCTAACGAGCTCTACATCAACCACGCACCAGCACTTTTCTGGACGCCATACACAGAGCCGTCACCAGCCACTTATGCAAAACTAGTTGCATGTCAGTCGTGAAACCGGTCTCATGTACGATGACATGTAAGGTTGGTCCGGGCCGCTTCATCCCACTATGCCACCAATATCCAAAATACATAGAAGATGCAATAACATGATCATCATTGCCCACATATAAACATATGTGTACTACCCGTGCAAAGCACCTACGCATAGATCAGGCTCTGATACCACTGTTAGGTCCGCAGCATAGAAAACAAAAAATTTCCTACGATAAGAACTACACGCCAAGATCTATCTACTAGGTACATAGCAACGAGTGGACATACATCTAACGAGAACTTACCCTCGAAGACAACGAGTTTTGTTAACGAGTAGGAACTCGTGGTTGATGTAGTCGTACACTTGCCGATCTCAAGATCGTGAGAAAGTCCGAGCGCCGCAACTCAGCAGCGCATCCGCACTCGCACACCGGACAACCTCCACCTCCTCGCTCTATCGATCCAGCGGAAGCAGAAACTCCTTCCAGACGAAATGCCACCGGGAACATGTATCTCGCTAATCCGAGACCATGGGGCATAATTCTAGAGGGGGAGAGAGATCCTTCACAAGGAGGTGTGAGGAAGGAGGAAGAGGGGGGCCTTTTATAGGAGGAGGGGGGTACCCCCTTCCCCATGGCCGGCGCATGGGGGTGTGACCCCTCACCTCCCCCATTCATGTGGTGGTAACCCCTCCACATTAAAATGTCTCTTCACATTCCCCTTTAAAGTCCCTACTTTAAATGCATTAAAATTCTCTAAGTTTAATGCTCTCTCATTTAATAAAACTCTTTTATTAAATTTATTCAGAATTTTGTTAATTACTTTAGTTAACAAACATTCACATATAACCCCTTGCAATATTTCAATATCACATGCAGAACCACTTTCTGCAATTTCACCCGAAACAATTTCTGGTTTCTATCGAAACAATTCCTGCGCTTTGCAATTCTTTCGTCTGAAACATATGTGCTCCAAAATGATGTCCGGTAACTCTTAAGTGTGTCACCTACGGTTCGTGAATAATGCAGACATGATTGAGACTCCTCTCAGATCAATAATCAAAAGCGGGACCTGGAGGTCCATACTGACTCCTGCATATTCAACGATGACTTCTGTGATCGTGAGAACCTTTAACGCTTGTAATTTAATCCCTTTGTCTCTTGATATAATACATGTCCGAGATTCGATCATTGGTATCCAAATACCTAGTTTGATCTCGTTACCGACATGCACTCTTTTCTCGTTCTCGTGATATAACATTCTAGTGATCACATCACTTGCTTGCAAGCTACCTTAATGTGATATCACCGAGAGGGCCCAGAGTATATCTATCCGTCATCGGGATTGACAAATTTCACTCTTGATCCATGAGCCTCAACATAACACCTTCATAGCACTGAACCCATCTTTATAGTCACCCAGTTACGGTGTGACGTTTGATGTTATCAAGATACTCTTCCGGTGTTAGCAATTAACATGATCTCATGGTCTAAGGATAAAGATTACTTCGTATGATGTTATAGCAATGTAAACATAATGACTTAATCATAATGCTATACTTCGGATGAATGTTTATCACATCATTTCGCAAATGTTGTGACCTTGTTATTAACAACATCCAATGTCCATGATCAGAAAACCTTGATCATCTTGTTAATCAACAAGCTAGTCTATAAGAGAGACATAACTAGGAACCTTTTTTGTTTATTAAACACACATGTATTGATGTTTTCGATCAATACAATTATAGCATGCAAAATAAACATCTATCATATATAAGGAATACATAATAACAACTTTATTATTGCCTCTCAGGGCATATTTCCTTCACCAAGTTCTACCCTAATCAGTCATCAACATTCCTATTTAAGTATCCTAGTTATACCACCACAATACTATAGGTAAAATATTGGGTTCATAGGATTAAAAGTAGATACGTAGATAAATATACAATTTAATGTCAGATTCTCCAATATCTTGAGTCTTGAGGGATTTTTAACCATATAGAAAAAAAGAGTGCTCATTTTCACGTACTCCTTGCTACTTTGGTTGTGGTCGTCAGCATATAAATCAGAAGGCATTGATCTAGCTCTACTACTCTAATTTGGCTGTATACGATAATTCTATAAGAGAGCATAAACACACCATTCTACACCCAAGTCCAGAGTAGCACCGTGAAACCCCCAAAAAAATGCCAACCCAAGAACAAAGAATGAAAAAATAATGGCCATTCTATTTTTGAAAACAAACTGTAAATATTGACATAGAATTTACATCCTTTCAATCATGGTTGATTAATAATGTGAACATTTTTAAGCCAACCAAAAATGCTATGTCAAAAATTTACAACCAATACTTATGCTATGTCAAAAATTTACAACCAATAAAAATAATGGAACATGGCAGTGTGCTTAGGTGGACAACTTGCATGTTGAGAGAATTATTCTTAGTGGGTTGCTCCAATTTAGATACTCCACGCGCTGCCAAAATGTTTGGATATTTATTAATTTTCCATTGAGATATGGTACTGGTGTTGTTTAAGTTGTTCACTTATATTGCCGTATTTCTGTTGATAAATAGGATTAACTCGTTGCACATTTGGTAGTCAGTTAAACATTGATAGGAGCGGTACTTAGTACACAAGGAGCAGCCACCGTAACAGATGATTTTTCTGAATAAATTACATCGAATATTTTTCTCTCCTTATATGCAAGAAACACACCAGAAAGATTAAAAATATTTTCGATATGAGCTTCCCTGTTGGTTAGATATGCTAGTATTCGGTTTTCTTGTTTCTTTTTGGAATATTCAAGAATTGATTTGTAGTTTGTACACAACGACAACTGCATTGAAGGATGGAAGTGATGACAGTGACGTAGTGTGCTTGCATGTTGAGAGAAATCACTTAGTAGGTTGTCTCTATTTGGATATTATAGATTATAGATGTACTCCCTCCGTTTCAAATATAAGACTAGATGGACCCAGCGCGCTCTGCCGCGCCGTCCTTTGCTAATAACATTTAAATTCTTGGTAGGGATGTTGTTTGCTGAAATATTATGGTTTTTATTTTTGGTCGCCTAGGCATGTTCACAGTAAGCCTAAAATAATTACGCCGCCATGACCCATAACCCTATTTCGTTTCGCTCAAATTATCCTAAAAGTTTTATAAAACTCCCTCTCCTTGGGTTAAAAATGTAAAAGCCAATAATTTGATATGTTTTCTCTTTCTGAAAAATCAGTTCAGCAGATATTTTGTAAAATAAAAGAACAAAACGTCCTAAATAAAAAATTGAGAGAAGATGATGGATCGGCTATGCTAAATTGGCCAAGCCGGCCACAACCTAGCCCAACACCCCACCAAATACGCACACCACTCACTCAAAATAATCCACCCTCCATCCACCGCCCGCCGCCAACGCCCCACACACCACGCACACGAGACCCCGCCATCACTGCTCCTCCAACCCCACCAGCCGGGCCACCACTCCCCTCCATCACCACTCTCTCTCAGCTGCTCCTCCAACCCCACCAGCCGGGCCACCACTCCCCTCCATCACCACTCTCTCTCAGCTCCTCCCCATGGCTGACGCGAGTTCCAGCTCGAGGCCCCGTTTCAACGCGGCCATCTGGTCCGGTCGTTCCCACCTCCATCGATAGACGCCCGAGCTCGGTCGCCTTGACCCGGACATGGCCGCTCGACTCCGTCTCCACCGCCCCATGCTCCCGGTGGTTCTAACTCGCCGCCGCCATGTCTCCAGCGCCGCAGTTGGGCCGCACGCCCCAGCTTCCTACGACCATGTCAATGTCCGTGAGCCTAGGGGACACCGGCTCCCTCCGCTCGTTTTCCTCGCCTGCTCCTCTCGCTTAACCAAGACACATCAGCTGCATGCCATCCTCTTCCTAGCTGTCGACCACGTCCCTCTCGTCCCGGTCGCCGGCTCCTCCCTGCTCCTTCCAAGTGCAGCACCATGAGGGCCACCTTTGCTCTGACTATGCCCCACGGCTATTTGTCGCTAGAGGAGATTGCACAAACAAGAGAGAGGAGGAGGGGGTCAGAGCAAGAATCGTATATGGCTTTTACTCTCTCTTGCCCCTCCCACACGTTGATTTGCCAGGTGGGCCTAACATACACCGGAGAAGGACATGTATAGAGCAACCACAGGCTCTCAAAACCAGTGAGCTTAGATCTCTTAGAGATATTTTAGCTTTGTGAAGCTAGATCCCTTTTTAGTATGTAGATTCGGAGAGTTTTGGAGTGAACCTACACATAAAAAGGGCTCTACACATTCATTAGCTTCACAAAGGTAAAACATCATATATTTTGAAACGGAAGAAGTATCTAAAAAGGCTTATATTGTGGAACAGAGGAGGTACTACTATTCTATATCAACTGGTCCACCCTATGATAAGTTTTATAGTACTCATTTATTATTTATATCTTATGTTCAGTTAAACTTATTACTTTTCTGTTTAAACAACCAAGATTTTCTTATAATTTTGGATAGAGATAGTATGCTTTAATGTTTGATTAAAGACATTACATACTTATTTTAGACCAACAACACAGCTTATAAGACGGAACCTTGACCCGTTCCCCCTCTATCACTACAGTACAAGAGGGGCGATTTCTAGGGCGTTCCCGTCGACCCACTCGCGAGCTCTGGATCCACGGGATCCCTCCCTCTTTGGCGACTGCTCCGGCAGCGAGAGGTTGGGGAATCCCTGGATCGTAGCTTGTACATAGCTAGGTCTACTAGGTTGCTGGCCGGCGGTGTCCTGGAGGGGGTGATGCTAGTGGAGCGGTTTTTGGCGGTGATGCTTTCCCCTCCGGAAGTGGTGATCTTCGGAGCTCTACTGCTTTGCGCGTCGCTTTCCGATGCTCGGCGGTCCTCGGATCTGGTGAGTACCTTGTTTCCCTTCTAGATCTGTGTGTGCGATGGATCTGGAGCCAGTGGTTGTTGAAGATGGAGAGGATGAATCCAAGCAGCTTGACGACGTCGACGGTCCAAGGTGCAGGCTCTATGGAGCCGATGTTCGAGGACTTCCCGCTTGCTGGGGATCTGCTTCTGAATCAAGGTCATCAGAGGAGCAGTTACAATGCGACGCACCATCGACTCGTCTTGGTCGTCGCCGGCAAACTCAGGGTCCAGTGGTCCTTATCTGTATTTTTTCATTTTTTGCTGGGCTTTTCTGTAAGATGGTTGTTTTAATGTCATCCTTTCTTTCCTGGAGAAGAAAAAAAGCACGGTGCATGTTTTAACTTTTAACTAAAAATATACTCCATCCGTGCAGAAAAGGATGTGATAAATTTATCTAGATTCGTATGTATATATAAACCTGTTTTAGGATACAAATTTAGATAAATTTGTGACATACTTCTAACGACGGAGGGATGGAGTACAAAATCTCCACACACGTGCGTTTGCTTTGACAAAGGAAGGAAAGAAATACGAGTTGCGCGCGTGTTGCAGGTAGCAGTTGCTCTGCCATGGTACGTTGTCTTTTTTTTTTGAGAGTGCATCTCCGTCAAGTCCGGGACTCACCGCAGGATATCGCCACGAGAACCGGTGTGCATCCGTGGAGACGGCAACCGAACCGGTACGATAGAGGAGAGCGACGCTTGGGAGGCAGTGGTAACAACCGATATAGTGTCCTTCCCTCCGTCGGTGACGCCATCGGTATGTCCTGCCTTTGGCGACCTTAGGGCCTTGAAAGCGTGGCAGACCACGACCCCTCGTCGGTGGGAGGTTTCGTGTTTTGTTTAAACTGTTTTCAGTATTTTCTTCAGGATGTAGAGACGGCCGCTACATCTTGAAGTCAGAATAAAGACCCCGCCCTATCTCACTTTGGGTTACGGTCGTTAGAGTATTTTGAGGTTTCGACTTACGTTTCTCATCTTCGGCTATGGTTGCTACTCTGGTGTGCTGGTCATTTGAGACCTTAGCACGACGATTTTTCTTCCTATACTACGACAAGCTCTAGTACGACAGATTTTGCCCATGTACGGTGAAAGAGGGGTGAGGGCGGCAGCGCGGCTTCGGCTCGTGCTAGTGTATTTAGTCATCATGCTAAGTGGTCCATTAACCTATTTGTAATTTTTATTTTATTATTTTTAAGACTGTTTGTATTGCTGTTTGATGATTAATAATAAATAGTTGTAATTTCGGGGAAAAAAAACTCTCGCATAACTTGCAGCAGTTCCAAGTGACCGAGAAAGTAAAAATAGGGAAAATAGAAAATGGAAATGGTTAGACGCCACGCGTCAGCGCCGCCCGAGAAGCCCAATGCGCTTCCCCGTATCATTTACTGTGTTGCGTGGCGTCTAGGCCATTCTTCTTCTTCTTCTTTTTCTTCTTCTTCTTCTTCTTCCCGTTTGGTTGGAGTTCAAAGTTGAAGCACACTCCACTTCTTGCCAGCGATGGCTGCTCTGCTCCCGCCGTTTTTTTATTTTTTTTGCGTGTGGTTCGGGCCCGGCCCTCGGTCCCCCGTATTTAACCCAATTCTATATCTCTCTTTTTTCCTTCCAAAAATCATACACTACGTTTCCAGGACGCAAAATCAGTTGGGATTTACATAAATCCCCACGCGGGCCTAAATCCTTCCTAAATTGCATTTCCAAAATGATCGTACTTATCAGGTCGAGCACGTAGCGGGCATACTACTACTCATAATCATACAGAGCTGCCTCCACCTTCTGTTTGTAGGAACTTGCACAGGTGAGCAATGTAGTAAGGATACTACTAGTGTGGGAAAGAGCACCGTTTCAGAACAAGGTGATACCGACGACAAAGGAACTCAACTCAAGGTTTGGATCCAACAACACCTCCAAGCATACTCAAATGCTTCGACTAGAATACTACCAATAGTAGTACTAATGAATAGCTGCCTCCCCTTGTGTTTGTTTGCAGCTGGGCCGCCGCAGCGAGGGACACCTCGTCACGGTTTCCGGACACGTTCCGGATACCGAGATAAAAGAAAAACCTATCTCGGCCGGTCTCTGTGTTTGCGGCGTCATGCAAAAGTTAGTCAGTAATCTAGAGAAAATTACAAAAAACCATCACATTTGGTGCTAGAGTTTCAAAAAGCCACCACTATTCGCTAGAGTTTCAAAAAACCACCACTTTAGAACTAACAAGTAACAAAAAACACTGATCTAACATGGTTGCGCTAGGACGACGACGACGCGAGGACACCTGGGAGCGCGGAGTTCTTCTTAAGGGAGCCTCCCGATAGTTCAGATGACAACACCCCTCTGGCACGCCCGGCACCATTCACCTATGAACAGCAGCTACAGTTGAGAGCGCAACTATTTGTTAGGGGATCTCATGTCAGTCCTAAATCTAGTAAAATCATCTTATTAAGGACTACGGTTCTCCAAGCTAAAAGAATTCTCTTCTTTCCTTTTTAGGCTTGGAATACCACCCGGGAAGCAGACCATGGTTCATGCTTTTGGAGAACCTGGTATAATAAGTCGATCTGAAGTTTACATGGATGCTCCCTCTCTGTTACGTTAGTTATCCTTTCTATTCCTAATATCTGCGATGGCATACAGCTGAGGGTCAGAAGCATGTGTGGCTGGACGAATGGCGTGCGGCTGTCGATCGATGGGAGAGACAAAAGTCCAAAGTGCCTGGCTATGACACACCGCCTAGCAGCTCTCTCATTGGTGCGTACCATGTATTTTTTCGCATGCCTCGTATGTCTCTCCCGTTGCTAGATCAACTGCAAAAGTGATTTTTTTATATTCTTAGCTGCGTTATATTCGTATTTCTAATAATAATAACAGAAAAGAATATCATGGATGAGTAACCAATTAAGATGGAAAACATCACATGTAGAAAAAGCTATTTTCATATGAACTTATTCGGATGCTTATAGAATAAATATTGTTTATTTGACGTTTTGAAGTGATTAAATAAGTTCATAGACATGTATCGCTGACAGCTGAGAAGGAACTAATTGATCCGCTCATCTATCTCTCCTTTTTATCTCATTTCTTGTGCTTGTTATCCATCTCTCTTTATCCCTCATGATCTGCTTCTTCCAATCTTCCATAAAGCTTGCTCTATTTTACACCAAATAACTAACCTCAGTAGAGTAGCTAACAACGATAAACCATGACTTTATCTTGATTGTATTAATTAAGTGGCTAGCGATGTGCAGCTTGTAATTGTGAAGGACTAATACCAGGACCAACAACTTATAGTTTTGAGATATGAGGCCGCAAATGTGCCAAAGAAAATAAGTATTTCTGCTGGTACCTAATACTACAACGTTGATTTTCAAACACGATTACCTTGTCGGTACAGACCTTATAGTTTGTCACATTCTTATGTTTTTGTTCCATCACTAAATAAATTAGATTGCAGGTAGTTGCACAGGTGAACACGGTAGTAAGGATACTACCGTGGGAAAGATCGCCGTTTCAGAACAAGGTGACACTGGCGAGAAAGATACTCAAGGTTTGGATGTTGGAAGTGCCACTATTTATCCACCGAAGAACACTTCCAAGCATACTGAAATGCTAGAACAAACGAATGATTTTAGTAGCTCTCGCATTGGTAAGTACCTTTCATTTTTTATATCTCCTGTTTCGGTTTTGATCCACCGAAGAACACTTTACTGAAATGATTAAACTAGAATAGTACTAATACATAGTAGCTGCATCCTCTTCTCTGTTTGCAGCTGGGCTGCTGCAGTCAGGGAAACCTCGTTATGGATCCGAAAGTGTTCTAGATACCGAGGTAAAAAAACCTATCTCTATCTCTCGTTGTGTATGTTACTACGTGTTTGCGCGTAATGCCACAATCAGTTAGCTATCATGGTTTTTAGGATGTTGCGAGGACACCTGGGAGTGCTGAGTTCTTCTCAAGGGAACCCCCTGAGAGTTCAGATGATAACACCACTTTGTCACATACAACATTCACCTATGAGCAGACAGTTCAGCGGAGAGTATAATTACATGTTAGCGAAGATCTTATGTGAGTCCTAAATCTTAATTATTATCTACGAATTAAGGATGCAAATGGGATCCCACTTATATCCTACCTCTAGTTCATTTAAGGATTTGTAGTTCAAATGTTTGCAAATTTTTGTACTACAATCATCAAATGAACTAGAAGTAGGATCCGACTTGACACCCTATGTACGGTTCTCAAATTTATTTTTTCTTTTCTTTTATTTTTAGGCTTGTCAAACCACATGTGGAGCATACTTTTGGAGAACCTGGTACGGGTGTGCAGTTTACATGTTGATTCCCTCTCTGTTTATTATCCTTTCTATTCCCTAATATCTATCATAACGAACAGCGGATTGCAAGAAGTATGCGTGGCAGGACGAATGGCGTTGTTCTGTTGATCGATGGGAGAGCCAGAAGTCAAACGTACATGGCTATGACACACCGCCTAGGAGCTCTTTCATTGGTACATACCTTGTATTTTATCACATGACTTGTATGTCTCTCCCATTGCTAGATCAATTACAACAGTGGATTTTTTATTCTTAGCTGATTTATGTTCTTATATCTAACGTAGTAACAGGAACGAATTATCATGTATGAGTAACCAGTGAAGATGGAAAACATCACATCTAGAAACATAAATTTTCATATTAACTTATTCATATAGTTATAGAATAAATATTTTTAGACATGTCTCACTGACAGCTGAGAAGGAACTAATTGCTTCGCTCATCTCTATCTCTACATTTTATCTC
The DNA here is from genome assembly GCA_916181665.1 of Avena sativa. Classification (NCBI taxonomy): domain Eukaryota; kingdom Viridiplantae; phylum Streptophyta; class Magnoliopsida; order Poales; family Poaceae; genus Avena; species Avena sativa. The sequence continues at coordinate 60,237,428 of OV702289.1, forward strand.
GTCTTATTTGTCTTGTTTCCGGTATCCCTTTCTCCTTAATCCCTCATGCTCATCCTGCCCTATTTCAGACCAATTGACTAACCTCAGTAGAGTAGCTAACAACAATAAAACATGACTTTAACTTGACTATAGTAATTAAATGGCTAGGTATGTGCAGCATGTAATTGTGAACGACTAATAGCGGGACTAACAACTTATAGTTTTGAGATTTGAAGCAGCAAATGTGCCAAAGAAAAGAAGTATTTCTACTGGTTTCTAATACTACAACGTTGATTATCAAGCACTATTACCTTATCGGTAAATACGTTATATTTTCTCACATGCTTATATTTTTGTTCCAGTACTAAATAAATTAGATTGCAGGTAATTGCGTAGATGAACAAGGTAGTAAAGATACTACTGTGGGAAATATCACCGTTTATGAACAAGGTGATACTAGCATGAAAGAAACTCAAGGTTTGGATGTTGAAAGTGCCAGACTGCCAGTATGTATCCACCGAGCAACACTTGCAAGCATAATGAAATGCTTGAACTAGATTGGTACTCAGGGGTGGAGCCAAGGGGGGGCTAGCAGGGGCTAGACCCCCCCTAATCGATCGCCCCCCTCAATGTCTAGCTACATGTGCTAGTATACTAAGTGGGGCAATAGTCAGAGATAAACATGCGATTAATTAGCCCATGTTTAGTTTATTATGTAGTCCAACGAACAAAGCACGCTAGTCCATGTGTCTATCGAGTGGCCTTGTTTTTCAGATTAGAACTTCAGAAGTCACTCGATTTGCATCCGGCCATACAGTTTCTGTAGATGCGAATTAGTAGATCTATCTACGACCATTGTACATCCCGCTGCTACCTGCTAGGGCACTGCGTTCCGCCGGCCACCGCCTCGATACACCACCACACGAGAATAGAGAAGGATACGGCCTAGCGCAAACCGCTCCGGCGCTACACCACTACCGGTGTGCAATCTGCGATTCTGTATGTCTATTCCTAAGGTACGGTGTGAATGAATATTACAAAAAATTGTGAAGATGAATGTTATAATTATATCCATGCATGCTACTAGCTAGTTTCGTTTTGGTTAGATTGAACATGATTATATATCAATTTGTATACTATCATAGAGTTGAAAGACAAATGCAAGAGAAGAACTGAAAGTATAATTTAATTTTGGTAAAAATTGTGCTTCAAAAAATGAAGAGATAGACATAGAATAGACTAAACACTAACGTCATTCTCTATTGATGCTATACATATTTATCACTGCATCAAAAAAATATTCTCTATATCGGTCTATGATACTATACATATTTATCACCGCGTCGAAAAAATATTCTCTATATCGGTTTGTGGTTGCCATCCTCCTCGCCCCCCCTATGGTCAAATCCTGGCTCCGCCCCTGTTGGTACTGATAAATAGCTGCCTCCTCTTCTATTTGCAGCTGGTCTGTTGCTGTCAGGGAAACTTCGTCATGGATCCATACCCGTTCCAGATACCGAGGTAAAGAAACCCCTATCTACGTCTCTCGCTGTGTATGTTACTAGGTGTTTTGTCATACAACATTCAGTAATCTATCATGGTTGCTAGGATGATGCGAGGACACCTGGGAGTGCTGAGTTTTTTTTTAGGGAGCCTCCCGAGTGTTTAGATGACAAAACCCCTTCAGCACAGATAATATTCACCTCTGAACACACAAATCCGACAAGAGCACAAGTACATGGCGGTGGAGATCTTATGTGAGTTCTAAATCTTAACAATCATTTACGATTAAGGATGCAAATGGGATATTACTTATATCGCACCTCTAGTTCATTTGATGATTTGTAGTTCAATTTGTTTTGCAAACTTTTGAACTAGGAATCATCAAATGAACTAGAAGTGGGATATAAGTGGGATCCCACTTGACACTCTATTGACGATTCTCCAAGCTAAGTTTTTATTATATTTTATTTTTAGGCTTGGAAAAACACCAATGGAGCATACCATGGTTCATGCTTTTGGAGAACCTAGCAGCTATCTCATGGGTACATGCCTTGTATATCTGCCCCGTTGCTAGATCAACTACAGAAGTGGATCTTTTATCCTCAGTTGCCTTATATTCTTATATCTAGCATAGTTACTAGAAAATAATAATCATTTATAAGTAACCAATTAAGATGGAAAACATTAGATCTAGAAACATAATTTTTCGTATGATCTTGTACAAATGGTTATAGAACAAATATATTTCTATTTGGTGCTTGTAAGTGAATAACAATTAGAAAAATAAGTTCTTGGACATGTGTCACTGACAGCTGAGAAGGAACTAATTGATTCGTTCATCTATCTCTCCTGTTTATCTCTTCTTATTCCTGGTACCCCTTTCTTTTTAATCCCTCATGTTCTGCTTCTTCTAAGGCTCCATAAAGCTTGCCCTACTTCAGAGCAAATGACTGACCTCAGTGGAGTAGCTAACAATAGTAAACCACGACTTTAACTTGATTGTAGTAATTAAGTGGCTAGGGATGTGCGGCTTGTAATTATGAAAGGCTAATAGCAGGACCAACAGCTTACAGTTTTGAGATATGAGGCAGGAAATGTAAGAAAAGAAGTATTTCTGCTGGTACCTAATACTGCAGCATTGATTTTCAAACATTAATACCTTATCGGTACATACCTTATATTTTTTCACACGCTTATGTTTTTGTTCCATCACTAAATAAATTAGATTGCAGGTAGTTGCACAGGTGAAGAAGGTAGCAAGGATACTACTGTTGTGGGAAAGAGCACTATTGCAGAACAAGGTTTGGATGTTGGAAGTGCCAGTATCCATCCACCGAATAACACTACCAAGCATACTGAAATGCTAGAAAAAAAGAATGGTTTTAGCTCTTGGATTGGTAGGTACTTTTTATTGTGTATATCTCTTGCTTATATTATTGTCCCTTCCGCCACTAAATAGATGAGTTGGTAGGTAGCTGCATAGCTGAACAATGTACGGATGTGGATAAGATATTCATTTCGGAATAACACAACAGTGATGGTGGTGAGGAGGCGAGTCAAGGTCCTGATTTTGGAAGTGACCATGTGGCGGAGAGAAATATCGACAAAGTTGATCATGTGATAACTGACGATGTCAACAACCTGGAAAAGCATACGGTCTGTGGTGGAAAACAGAGTTTGCTAGACGCATGTTTTAAATGTGGTAAACATGGACAACTTGTGAAATGTCGCAGCTGCCCAATAGCCGCTCATCTTAGCTGTTTTGGACCTTTTGGTTCGTCAGCGAAAGTCAGTGATGGCAAGTTTTATTGCCCTTTTTGCATCTGTTTGGAAGCCACTGAAGCACAGAAAAAGGCTGATAAAAAGTTATCTGAAGCTAGAAAAGACTTGTCTGATTTCCTTGTTGGTAAGCCATTCGCAAAGCCACAATCTGAGCAATCTACTGGAAATCAGCAACCTACCAATGCTTGTCTATATCTTTTTTTGCCTAGTTGTATTCTCTGGAATAATTAATGATACTTGTTGAACTGTGGTTAGTTTCGATTCAAATGAACCCCCTGATCTGACTTGTGAGAAATAAATTTATACCATGGCTGATTGTGCCTACCAAGATCCGGTTCTCTGCAGCAGATAAACTGTACCATGGTTAGTTTGAATGGAGAGTTGGATTGTACTCTGACTTCATTGTGTAGAATTTTTTTTGCGGGTCATTGCGTAGAATGTTGACTGATGTGGCATAGGTAAAGGCATGGTGTATTATTTTGAAGTTTTAGTAGGCACGTTTAGGTATTACTCTAAGCTTTGTTGTTCACAGCTGTCTATACACAAATAATGTGCACACATAAAACATGAAGCAACGATTGATGATTTATTTTACAATACCTCCTGTTTCTAAATGCAGATGCTCTGTTTTGTAATTAAGCGTGAAGCTACCCTTTTTTATCTCCAATGTAACAGCGTATGTTTCCTTTTCTTAATTCAAAGAACCGAGCATATCTGTTTTTGTTGCAGCTATCATGATCCACGTACGCCGGATAGAACTCGAAGGCGCCTCGCGCCAAGAAGAAGGTCATTCGTATCAACCGCGAGGAGCACGCGGCTCCCTTGGATGGGAGAAGAAGAGGCGGCTTTAAGGGTAATAAGCATGTGACAACCATCTTCTGCTGAGCTAACCTAGCATTTTTCCCTAGTTAGTAAATGGTCGTCCTTGCTTGTGACGTGTACTTACAAACTAACTAATTTCCTTGGTCTGATCCAGGAAGCAGTTGCCTGGTTCGCGCCGAGAGAGAGGGGGCAGATCTCGTGGATCCGGGTGTGGGAGCATGGCAAGGGCGTTTTCCACCCCGCGCGTCTCCCGAAGAACCTGAGTCAGAAGTGGCACAACATGAAAAGGAGGAGAAGCGAGGCTTCCGAAGACAGTGGGGATTTCAAGGTTTAGGATTTAGGGTTTACGGGGACGGCGTATGGTGGGGAAATGTCGGGCGTTTGGGATACTATGTTGGCTCATTTCATTTTGTAGGAGAAAAAGGGAGCATGATGGGGAAATGTTGGGCGTCTGAGATAATCTATTGTTGGCCTGTTTCCTTTTGTAGATGGAGAAAGGGTGTATGGTGGGTAAATGCTGGGCGACTGAGATAATCTGATGTTGCCTTGTTTCCTTTTTGTAGATGGAGGAAAGGAGTATTACTGTATTAATTGGGGTGAGACCATTTGAGTGAGTAGCTAACTGTGCTGGCAATGAGTGAAATCTGTCTTTTTTTCCCGTACAACCCTCAAAAGGGCTGGGTTCCACTATCATGATGATAACGGAACAACACACAAACAAACAACGAAAAGAAGTTCAGGTTCAGCTACTAGAGCAGGATCCAAAGCAACTAGAAATAACATAATCACCGCAACTGCTAGTGTTTATAAACTGATCTGACAAGATTTAGACCATTTCCTGAAGGGGAAATTCCATCCTATAGCTGCCACAACTGCAACTGAGGCATCAGGACTGGTGCATAGATCAAATAGGATGACCGTCTCTTAATGGCATCTAACCAAACCAAGCATCACCCCAAAAATTAGTCCTTTTTCCATTCCCCACAATCATATATCTTTTTTTCAGATATATCTCTTTGACTAGCAACGCGCTAGCAGAATCTCTAAGTTTATTCTTATTAGAGAAGATACCTCCCTGTCCTAGATATTTTTTTCTCGTGAATTCCTGCCAGGTCCCATCATCTGCTTCAAGTCTCCACCACCATTTACACGTTATACTTACTAGCACAAATGCCCGTGAGTTGCACCGGGATAAAAACTTTTTATTGCATGACGCACATTCTAGCCATTCTCACCTCTGAGTTCCCGTGGATGGAATTTTCTCTGGACTATCCGTGTGTTTTTCTTCATTTTTTTGTATCTACCACATCGTGCGGACGAGTGTCTACAACAAGCTGTTCATGCGCCAATCTCCTCGTCTTAGTAGTTGGTGCTCTGCTGCTCATTGGGCTCTCATGACCCTAGCTAGTCTAGATGTACTCGATTTTCACTCATCTCCTTATCAGCCCCATGGAATACTCTTGAGGCGGGAGGCGGCCATACACTTGCTTTAATCACCATGCAGATGATCGTGTCACAACCACATGAGCAATTCCTTCCTCACCCTTGTTGATTCTCGATTAGGGTTGTTGATACTCCATAAATCTAAGCGCTAAACGCTTAAGCGGCCTGAGCGTTTTCCAACATCACCTTGTTTCGACACGCCCCTCCCAAACTTTATCTTCTTTTTCACCACTTAGCTCATTCTTTGACACCAACATCTTAATTCCTTGTACGCCTAAATATATGTCCCCACCAAACTACTCCTTTCGTTTTAAAATATAAGATGTTTTAGCTTTGTAAAAGGAGTGTGTCTAGGTCCCTCTTAGTGTGCAGGTTTGATATCTATCAATCTAGTATATCGATATCTAACTCGTCCCTCTTGCTTCTTTCTGCAGCTTGCTCGTCCATCTTGCTTTTGTACCATACACGAGTCAAGCAGCCCAGCCTGCTCTTCTCGCTTACAGACACAATGGTTATACATGTGCACGTCGTCTACTGCTATCTGAATATCTGATACTGTACGTAACAAGACTAAACTACACCCACGCTGAATATCTCGTACACTAGGTGGCATTACTGATATGATATGAAAAAGGTTCAAGTATGCCGAGTGCTACGCCAGAGTCTTCTCGTTGCAATGCTGCTCTGTCGCTTCTACACACTCCTAGTGGCGAGGGTCGCCCTCTGGCCATCTTGAGTCTGACTGTTACAAGAGTCAATGTGACATGCGTAATAAAGAGCGCGCGTATCTTCTTCTGAGTCACATGCTTCTTCATCAACATCTTGTACCATTACTTTCACCAAGAAGACACTGTGGAGCTGAAGCGTCTGCTAGCTGCTTCTGGTTCTTTTTCGACGGACATTGCAGGCCCTGTGAACCGTCACGTACATCCTTGGGAGTCCTACATACTGGAGTTTCTTATCATATAGTATGTCTTATGATTCTTGTTCTTTGTTCTCTCTTCATCTTCTAGATTCTCATGTTAGTGTTCTCACGACTGATGACACTCCTCTTTCTGTTTGTAGTCGTGGCACTCTTTCCACTTCTTTTTATGTTTCTCGTGTTTCTCATGTTCCAGCTCTTACGATGAACATGTTTTCTCCTGCTCAACTTATTAATTCTAGTTGACGCGTCATTCTTGACGCTGATTTTGCTATGTCCAGAACTGTCGCACAAATGCTCTGGTTGGGGCTGGCCGTCGGCACCATGACTCTTAGGTTCTTTGGGAGCTCGACTGGCTTCGTGTCCCTTAGCCACCACACCCACCAGCCCATGTCACTTCCTTCTAGTAGTGGCACCATCAACTTGGTCATCTTTGTGGTTCTTGTTTGTCACCCTTAGTTAATCGAGGTCTTCTAGGATCTGTCTTAGGAGATGTCTCTTAATTGTGTCAGGGTTGTAGACGTGGTAAACAAACTCAGTTACCCTATCCCACTAGAACTGACTTCATAACATCCAAGCAATCATCCTTAACTATAAGATTTAAGATGTGTGTGCAGAACAACACATATGGAGCAAAGTACCTTCCAAAGGGAGCTTCTTCTTCCCTATCTTCCACACAAACATATATAGACATGTCGCTCTTTCTATTGCTAGTCATGACACTCTTTCCGCTCCTTTTTCTATTCCTCGTGTTTCTCATGTTGACTATGAACCTATTTTCTGCTGCTCAACTTATTGATTCTAATTGTCATGTCATTCTTAACGATGATTCTTACCATGTCCAGGATCATTGCACAAAGGCTATAGTTGGGGATGGCCCACAACACCATAACTCTCACGGTCTTTGGGAGCTCGATTGATGTTCCCTCAGCTACCACACCCACTAGCCCATGTGCTCTTGTTGCTTTTGTTTCCTTCCAGATGCGGCATCATCGGCTTGGTTATCATTGTGGTTCCCGTTTGTCACCCTTAGTTCATCGAGGCCTTTTGGAGCCTGTCTCAGAAGATGTCTCTTTACCGTATCAAGGTTGTAGACTTATCACTTACCATATCCTACTAGTGGGTATATATCTCATCGTCCTTTTGACTTAATTCATTTTGATGTATTGGTCCGGCTCCATGTGTACAACCCCAGGCTCGCATCCAACTACCACTAGTCGAAGAAAAAGCTCGGCTCGTCCATCCATCACCTGCACAACCGAAGACCAAGAAAGTTTCACTCTGCATGACTAGAGTGATGTAAAAGCTACACCTAGGATAACCATATACTCATTAAAAAGGCATTACTAGTACTCTATTATAAAAAGAAAGCAAAGAATATCCACCAACCTATATAGTGCGGTAAAATATCAACTTCAACTTATTGGAGATCATCACAAAATAATAAACAAAAATTGTCCCCATAAACAAATCCTAGAAACTACACAACCACCACTAAAATCTTAACCAATAGATCACTCGTTCGATGGGTGGACGACAAAGTAACTGTGGGGTATCGCAAAGGATGTAAATGAGAGGAGGGGAACCAGAAACTCACCTAAATCATGGAGACGAAGAAGAGGCCACCTCGCTACTAAGGCGAAGTAACCTCCATCGCACAACAGTGAGGACGGAGATGAAGAATGAGGTAGTCAAAGCCAAGTGCCAGTCCGGCCTACAACCAGATGCACGGGAGGCTACGGCCAGCTACCGAACTGGCGAGAGATGTGGTGGACCAGGTAGAGCTACACGAGCCTCCTCGCAAAGCAATTAAATTTCACAAACCTAACCTGCATTAATTCAAGAAACCGATTTAGCTACTCCCTCTGTTATAGCTTAACCCGCACAATACAAAAAAACACACGGACCTAGGCGATCCCTCGTTGGTTGAGAAAATGCAAAAAACACACTAAACTAGGCGATCCCTCGTTGGTTGAGAAAATGCGGGAGAACTATCGTTTCTCTCTCGCCTAGTGATGAGATTTAACTGCGGAAGCCGAACGATCGTTAGGGTACCTCTATACGGCAAAGCTACTTTGAGCACCAGAAAAGTAGAGTTCAACCTAGTTTTGCAATCAAGAATCAGCTTTCTTGTAATTTTAACTTCCTTAAACAACCATCTTCTCAAACTTCTCTATCCTTTTCCCGATGGATGTCCAATATGCCACACTTTCCCTGATGTTTACTATAGCTGACTTCATAACATTCAAGCAATCCTTAACTATAAGATTTAAGATGTGCGCAGAACAATGCATATGTAGCAAAGTACCTTTCAAAGGGACCTTCTTCTTCCCCGCGATCATCTCAATTGCCTTCCCCGCGATCATCTCAATTGCCTTCCCCGCGATCATCTCAATTGCCTTGTCACTGGTGGTGCAACTGTTTACCATCAATGTCATCAATATTCCATTCAAGAAGAGAGTTATAGAGCTCATCGCATATCACATCAGCGGTATATGGAGCTGGAACATATATAAACCTGCAGTATTCAACATATAGTCACAAACAGCAACAAACACATAGTAAACAACAGCACATACTAAACAACACAAAACATAGAAAACAAACACATTTATAGGACATTAACACATACTTTCAAAATATAAGATATCTTAGCTTTTGCGAAATGCATGTATCTAGACGTCTTTTAGTGTGCAGATTCACTATCTAGATACATTTATTTTACAAAAGATAAAACATCTTATATTATGAAACGGAGGGAGTACTAAATAACAACAACAATAGAAGCACGGAGGCACCTGTGGAAAACTCTGTCAAGCGCATTTCATTGAGTCCATCTTGGGTAAAGAAAAAAGTGCATTCACAGCGCATAACCGAGACACAGTTAAGAACACCATATTCAAAAGCACAGGTGCAAAAGCAACTTCTTCTTATCCAGATAGATAATACGAGTGCATGATGCTGAGCTACACCGTGAAGCAACCCTTCCTAGAGAGTGCAGATTAGCTTTTGACTAACTGACAAGGCTAAGGTGATGACTAAAGTCCTATACATACAAAATGCTCAGAGTATTTATTGCGCAAAATTTCAGCCTCATAGATCCAAAAAGGATCCACCCCCTTGGTCATTCTACGGAGACACTTAGCCAGCCACTCATAGTTTCCGAAGGGGGCACCCCTCTTTCGACTACGTTCGTAGCATCTACCCGAGAACTTAAATTTCAATTCTCGACAGCGACGCCTCTTTAGACTCCGTTTGTAGCATTTATCCGAGAACTTCAATTTCAATCCTGGAAGCACCTTTTCCTACAAAACACAGTGATACAGAGTTAGTCATGTGCAGGTATCCGAAGTACTAGAAAAGCAAGCATACTATATATGCAAGGTACGTACTGCAATAGGCTTAACCTCAGTCAAAACACAATTCTCGTTGCGCTGATCTGCAACAGGACTAGAAATATATCAACACCCCATAGAAAGTGACAATAGGCTTGTGTCTACGTAAGAATTATATATAAGGTGTTCTTTCAGTTACTGCAGAATCTTAAGTTGGTATAACTACAAAATAGTTGGTAGAAATAACATACAAGATCATTGAGCGACAGTAACTGGTAAAGAAGGTTGTCAACTAAGAGAACAATAAAGTGTTCGACAATAACAGGTAGGTCAACTGGTTATTTTGCAGGAACACACAGCCTTTCAGAGCAGCACTAGTCAATACAATTCCCTGATTACAGCATGGTTTGATAAGACGTAAAAAAATGCAACATAACAATGTTGTCGCATAATCTGCAATATTCACCTCTTTAAGCTCAAACAACAAGGAACCCACTTTGTCACTAGTTTTTTCTCTGACTCTCATGAACTGACCTGAATACAAGAAAACCTACCTGGCATTTGGTTGCCCATGAGCGTCCCCTGTAAAACTAACTTCTTGGTTTGGAGCATTAGCATCAATGGCACAAATGTTCTCTTCACCGCAGTTACTCTGAATTTCCAGTAGCAGCTCAGGTTCCAGTCGGTCAATATCTTCCATCACCACTGAAGTGCTTTCTTGACTATCACTTTCCAACATCTCATGAACGATACTTTTACACTCCAGTCGGTATTCCGAACCTGCAATTGCCAATAAGAGCTGTGTAAAAGTATGCTAAAATTCAAGAATTTGTAGCAACTTATCAGTTCAATTCATTATTTTCTGTCTACAGCTGCGCGGACAAAGACAAGAGCATTCATATTTAGAGGTAGCATCAATTTTCCAAAATCCTTAACTATTCTGTTGAAAATCATATTGAATTTTTAAGATTCCAGAAAACTGGTATCCTAAGTGTTAACTAAAGCATGAGAGAGAGAGAGAGAGAGAGAGAGAGAGAGAGAGAGAGAGAGAGAGAGAGACCATGCAACTCATCTTGATGACTAAATTCATTACTTGAAACCTTCTGATAAATAGTGGTTCCGCAAGAGCTCAAAATGGAGTTCTCTGTCAACTCTAAACTGGTATAGTTGGTCAGCGCTGTAACCTTCAACTCTTCTGAATGATTCGAAGCAGTGTTTACGATCGTGTCACTTGTAGTGGCGCTTTCAAAACTGACAATTCTGTTCTTCCCCAACTCTATTTGTTCAGCATTAAGCACCAACCCGTTGTTCATATCATTTGGATTATGACCCGCATCATTTAAAATCTTCTGACACATGGTGGTTCCCTGGAAACTGAGAACGCTGTTCTCTGCCAACTGAAACCTGTCAGAGTTAGACATTACTGTGAAACCAAAGGATCCTGTCCATGTTGCCAGAAGCTGAGGAACTGCGGGTAAGAGAAGCCTTTCCACCCCCCAGCCATAAAGTAACTGGAAAATATAAGTGAATAACATCAGCACACAGCAAAATAATGCCAGGAGTATTGACAAGCCGATGATTTTGAAATGAATTTAAGTAAAACCTTCTCTAGTTCATTCATTATAAGACGACACATTCCTTGTCGACGATATTGGACTCTTGTGCCTATAAGAGGCAGCTCAGCAAACTTCTTCCCACATATCCTAATCAGAAAAATGATTAGTGACATGGAGAAAAATGATTAGCAAACTTCTTTCAATTACCAAGGAGGACCACTGTGAAGGCTATAATACCTAAAAGTGCCGACAGATATTAGCTCACCATCTTTCTGGAGGAATATAGTGTAGAATCCCCTAAAATTAAGACGCCTGAGCTCTGATCTGTAGATGATAGATAAAAAAATTAGCTTTCATTGATGACAATTAGTAATTAACAGGGGAATATCAGCCACATTTAGATATATAATATGTAAATAGATAAATTAATTTGCCAAATATATTAGAAGCAAAAGCTAACTTAGGAAAAATGTCCAGCACGTGGGAGGTGAAATAGAGAGAAGAAATGTTAACTGAGAGTTACTAGTCATGGCAGAACTATGCAAGTGTATTTCTATTTGCACATTATAGCAGAATATCCATGATATAAAATGATAGAGCGTCTAAATTAAACATGGTGTAGTATACTACTCCCTCCGTTTCGCTATATCTGGCCTCAGCCTACCATAAGAACATACCAAGGAAACAACAAATCTAAGGAGTTAGAAATGACTATACGTGCCCCTGTTAAATGACATTACAACCAGTTAATATCTTCCAAAAGCATTGAAGTAGGGCTAGAGAGCAGAAACATTTGCATTATTATTTTTTTACTACATTTCTTAGTCCCTCAATGGAAAAAAAAATCGAAACAATGACGACAAAGGACGGATATTGTGAAATGAAGGTAGTGTAAGCTAATGCTTTCCATAATCCCAGCAATACAATAACACAAGAGTAATCGAAACGTGAGTGAAAGAAGGTAAAAGGAAGAGACACACTAAATGGTACCACAGCAGTTCTTACTCTCTATTGAACACGATATCTTCAGTAATATCCCTTCGTGTGCGGGGCTCGATAATAGTAACAAAACATTCATGAAGAACATCAAGCGCAATGCACAACTTGCCATACTGTTCTGCCATTTTCTCATTGTCAAAATTGACATCGTCACTGATATTTTCTCTGTCAAATTTCAGTATGGTACATGATAATCCTTCAACGGGAGTTGGAATAGGTTTCCCAATAAGATTTTGCAAATGCTGGAATATCTGCACATCAGAATTGATCGTGTGACGGCTAAGAGACAACATAATGAGCATTCAACAAGTTCAACTTTTATTTGAAAGCAATTCAGGGTGGAAACAACATTGTGTCTGAGTAATGCCATACCTCTGAGCATCCCCTACTGCAAAACCAGCACCCTTCTGGACAGCAGGAAAGCTGATCACTCTTGTTTCTAATGCAACCAACATGATCTGCCGGCATATGATGAAAAAAGAAATCAGCGGATTTCAAATACATTTATCTATCATAATTGAGTGTTCAAAAAAGCATACATTCACATTCACACTGATCACAGTACATAATAGTCTTCTCAGTGAATTGGTTGGCATCAGGATCATATGCACCAGAGTCACAAATACTGCATCTACAAGATGGACAGTACCAGCTTCCTATCGGAGTGTCCTACAAAAGTATTATGTTACTGAATTTCAGTTCATCAGACAAACAAGTTCATAGAGAAAGAACTGCCGGTTATGTTAAAAAAAAACAAAGAAATGCAGCAACTATATGAACTAACTGAGACCACATGCTCGTCGTATATTACTCAAAAGAGAAACTGAACAGACATTCCAAGTGCTCCTTACAAATCATATCAGCTCGCAGTTTGAATGGAAAATATTCATGGAGCACTAGTGATCAGGTAAAAGTAAAATGGCTTTTGAAGTATATATATGACTGAAAATGACATTGCATCTGTGCTGTAACATGCGACTTGGAAGAATGTAGGCATGGAAGGTTAGAAACTCAGATGAGAAAAGTTCACTCTTATAATATAGGCATGGAAGGTTAGAAACTCAGATGAGAAAAGTTCACTCTTATAATATAGGCATGGAAGGTTAGAAACTCAGATGAGAAAAGTTCACTCTTATAATATATAAGGAGTACCTGCAGACCAACACAAGCATGATGGAAGGATGAAGGACAACCGTCACAAAGTATTATATTCCCACCATCATTGCATATAGAGCATATTGAATCACTTTCGATATGTGAATTATCTTTCTTCAAGCGCACATGCAGTGAATTTTTGGGCTTGTTTTCACCCATCAATTCTACTAAACACTGAGAAAGGGACCTCCCATCCTTTAAAAACATATGAGCAGAAGGTAACTGAGTACTGTAACCAGCATGAACCTCAAAACTTTCCAGAGTGAACAGTTCATTGCAACACTTGCATTTTATTCCATCTGTAACAATAGAACCTTCCTTTATCTGAGGCCCATCACTTCTTTGCTTATAAATAATTTTGACTCTAGGTACCAGAATATTTTTTTCTACCAATAAAGACATGACAGTTTTAGAACGATGCTGAGATGAGAGGATTTGCCCATGTCTTGAACTAAAAACTCGTGCCGGGCTCATAGGAACTGGTGATGATTTTCTTTTCTTGGATTTTTCATGACATGTAGGCGAGGTAAACATGTCATCAGTGGTTATGCCAACGCTTGCATTATTCTCTTTTTGATATCCTTCCGCTAGGTATCCTTTACATGCAGCCAGCAGTGAGTTGTAGGACTTTCCATCCGGAGCATCATAACGGGGTTCCCGCTTCTTACTAGATTTTTTCTTCGGCCAAACTTTCCATCCAGCAGAGTTGAGGGAATTTCTAGCTTTTAATCTCAGGCATTTCTTTTTCCTGGAGTCTTGCTCATCAGCTTCCATGTAGTCTATGTATTTTCTGATGTCATCAGATTTCTGCCCACGTTTGCGTTTACCAGGTCTTGCCAGGTCCCTCCAAACTGTTGTATCGGTATTTACTCTGTGTGCTGCCAAATAGTTGTGATTATCTTCAATCATGTTCCCTTGTACTTGTTTAGCACATTGAACTGTGAAGCTTTTGAGTACTTTTAGGATAGATAAATAGGTCTTCCCAACAGGCGACTTGTACCGATATCTCTTATTAATAATATCTGATTTACCTTGGTGCCTCTTAACTTTATCTTCTCTGACCTCAATCCTCCAACCTAATGCCAACAGATGCTTCTTCAGCTTCATCCTTATGTTTTCATTAATGTGTCCCTGGGAAATGGTGTTGATCATCTCTTCGTAACTAGCAAGCAGTGACCCTATCAGTGGGGAAAGTTCTGCACTTAATTGCTCCGGTTTCCAAGTACTCAACTTATTATAGGGTTTGTTCTCCCTTAGGGAGAGATCCATGCCAGCTAGGTTGCTAAATTGCTCCGGTTTCCAAGTACTCAACTTATTATAGGGTTTGTTCTCCCTTAGGGAGAGATCCATGCCAGCTGGGTTGCTACATTCACTATTTCGTGTCACACTATCTAAAGGCAAATGATTTGTATGACAATCCTGGCGATTATTGTCTGTCTCTTTCTGTGCCAGATAAGCCTCACATGCTCCTATAACAGATGTGAACCGCTTGCCATCAGGTGAGACACAATACTTGTTCTTGGATCTATCTTCTAGAAAGGTCCACCCTAATGATTCAAGATGGTGCTTTATAGGCTCCCGCTTGGCACGAGCACCTACCCTGTCATTGCTGCGATAGCACGTGATGAACTCTGACATGGTCTGGGAGATGTCTGCTGTTGTGGAATCCACCTTATCCAAGACAGTGGGCTCGACCTTCTTATTTTGAAAGTCCTCAGATGTTGAAGCTTCTGCTGATCTACAAGAGTCATCTTTGAGAGGAGATCTGCCACATATAGACCACAATTCTGCAATAAGGACTGCAAGCGACTTCTCCCAAAAAGATTTCGTTCCACACATCCACATATTGAAATCCGTCATCAAGGAAGAATCTGATCTCAAGTCATACCATATCTGCCTGACTGATACGGGTAAACCATCTTTCTCCTCATGTGACAAAAGCATTTGGAGGAACAACCAGTTTCCTCGCGGTTTCCATTTTCCAGTAACTTCATCCCAATCCTGAGAGAGGCGTAGCTGATCGACCGCCATAATGCGCTCATCACCTTCATCAGGAAAAAGGACCTTCCTCTCCACAGAGCCTTCAGCATGATCAGCGATAACACCTTCCCAGTAGGACCCTTCCACCAGGGCATCAACACAGAGTCCATAGATTGCATCAGTTACCTGCAGTGGCTGGTGTGGTTGCACAGGTCTTATTGTGCCACGGCCAGATCCCCCAGGCACAACTGGCTTGCCATCGGTAGCATCTGAGACCTCTAACTCCTCAACAAGAGGCGACCCACTGTCGCTGTCATCAACAAAGTGATTGTACCGTACCCAACGAACGTTGTCTGAAATACCAGTAACAACTGCCTGATGCCATGATCCACATAGCCCTGGATCGAAACTAATGACCTGCAGAACAGAAACGTATCAGAGAATGCATCTATTATTTCCATTCACAAGTATGAGAGCATTCATAACAGTGAGAATGCAGAAGAAAAAAAGGCGACATTTACAATATGCATCAATGGTGGCACTGTGATAACAGAGAATCCAGAGGATGCAGACATACCAAGGGAATTACAGAGATGGGGGTATTAGCTGACAAGAGTGGTTCATTTCATATGTAATATTTTTCTTCTGAATTCCTACCGAACCAATACAATGCTCCAAATGACAAGCACTAATATTATAATTTATTTTTTGAACTGTAAAGCACTAATGCAATGGTCAACAATCAAAGGGGATTGGTATCCCAGACCCAACACAGCAGAACAACCAAGAAAGCATCTACTCAAGTGGCAGTACGACTCCTGGATGAGAGACCATCAATCAATCAATAACAACCCGACTCGCTCGAGCACCAACCAAGAACCCCATCCCGAACAATTTCCCCCACACTCTGCATCGAAAGTACCCGATGCCAGGCCAGACCCGTGCAGAGCAGAAATCTCTTACCGTGTCAGCAGCACTACATGAGGCAGATGAGACGGCGTTCAATCCAATCCCCAAGAGGAATAACCCGGGAGACTAATCTGGAGGACTACCAATACTACCACACACGCAAGCGCAACCATGCGCCGGACGCCGTTATCTAATACATGAACTCCATCGCAGATTAATCCAAACAGACTAACTATTTGTAAACCAGACTCGCATCAGTTAGACATCGACTCATCGCGGTACCACAGTAGGCTACATCAGTGGGTACCAATGACACGACGGTGCGGATTCCGGTGGGCGGCTCACCTCGACGACTTCGCCCGGGAGGAGCTTCCTCTCCCCGGCCGCGGCGGCGGCAGGGGCCGGCGGCGGCTCGCGCTTCCGCTTCGCCGTCCCGCGCGGCATTGCGGGCGGCGGATGGCCTAGGGTTGGGGATTGGGATTGCGGCGGTGGAGATTGCGATTGGGGGGAAGGAGGAGGAGACGGAGGCTGAAGTGAGGGAAGGGGACGGGTTTAATGGCCCCCTCCCTCAATCGGCGGTGATTAGGAATATGTATATTTTTTAACTTCTCCTCCGCCGACCCACCTAATTAACGCGGGCGTTTAGGATCCGGTGATTCATTGCTAAGCGCCCTAATCCGCGCCTGATTTGGTCTCATCATCCCCTCTCTCTCCTTATCTTTTCCAGATTTACAATCTTGCTGAGACAAGTACTTGATCAATACTGTGCAGAGTCGGATCAGATGGTTACTAAGCCAAAGTGCAGTACTTCCTCCGACCCAAATTAATTAACTTAAATTTGTCTAGATTCGATTGTATCTAGCATGATTTAGTATTAGATTCATCTGTATCTTGACAAATTTGAGTCAACTAATTTGGATCGGATTGAAGGGAGTATTTATTCTAGCCCCCCAATGTTTAAAACATTATAACTGATGAAGCACTGTCAGAACGATACCTTGGTCTCTCATCCATGGCTAGTTTGGATAGATGTGTTTGATGATTCCCTCTATCTTGAGAGAAAATCGTCGCCAAACTTGAGGGATGGAAGGAGAAGTTTATGTCCATGAGAGCAAAGGAGATTCTTTCGAAAGCAGTCTTCCAATCTATTCCAGTGTTTGTTATGGCTATTTTCAAAGTAGTAAAAAACATAGCAACACAATGCTATGGCGGCTTTTTCGGTCAGGTAATACTAGGCAATAAAAAGAGGATGCATTGGTGTGCTTGGTGGAGAATGTGTATACCAAAGAAAGATGGTGGAATGGGTTTTCGAGATTGGCATGATTTTAACCTTGCAATGCTCTCAAAACAGATCTCGAGGCCGTTGAACAACCCATGTGTATTATGTGCAAATGCTCTTCGTGCGAATGGTGATCTCTTAAACGTGGGACCGAAGAAGGGGCCTTCTTTCATTTGACAGAGTATTGTTAGTGGGCTATAAACTTTTAAAAGAGGGCATATCTGGAGAGTTGGCAATGGACAGAGCATCACCATTTGGAAAGATCGCTGGGTTCCAGGGAGCTTGTAAAGGAAAATAGATTCAGTGAGAGGTCAAGTCATTTATCGGACTGATTGATCCATATACTGGACAGTGGGATGAGGCTCTTGTTGAGAGATTTTTAATCCTTTAGAAGCTCAACGGGTCTTCCAAATTCCTATCAGACCAGCTTTGGATGATGATTTCGTTGCATGGCACAAAACGAATTCATATATTTTCTCCGTAAGGTCAGCCTATTATACTCCCTCCGTTTTAAAATATAAGATGTTTTAGGTTTATGAAATAAATATATCTAAATTTATTTTAGTGTGTAGATTCATTTTAAACATGAGTGAACCTATGTACTAAAAGAAGTCTAAATATATTTGCTTCACAAAGCTAAAACATCTTATATTTTGAAACAGAAGGAGTACAAGATAGAAGCATCAATTTGAACAATGACTATGTGGTACCGCTGGGAAGACCGGCTTGCTTGGTTGAAAGAGAAGTCGGGCATATTCTCTGTTTGATCCTCCTATCCTGCGTTGGTTGATAAAGGGCATGATGCAGCGACAGTGGTTAATGTAGATACTCCATCATCTTCACATAATGATCATTGTTCGGGAACTCGGTAACTGGTAACTGCTCGCTCGGCCACTGAGTAGCGATTAATCGGTGAATCGGCTGATTAACTAGATTAACCAGTCGACCATTAATCTGTTGAGAAAACAGGACATAACAATATGTTGCCAACATATATACAGTTTTTCTGTATTATTTCATACTCACATGCTCCCAGCTATGTAACATACCTTGCTAGCTGGTGAAGCCATGGCGGAAAAGCTTGGGATGCGACGGAACAGCTGCTGCAGCCAGCCGACGGGTCTCCTAGGATCGGAACTGCTGTAGGTCGGGGCTGGAGGGGCGACGGGGAGCAGTTGATGGGAGGGAAGGGGAGTTGTAGCTGCCGGAGATGGCCGGTGGTGGCTGGAGCCGGCGAGGAGATGCCAGCCGCCAGACCAAATCGTGATTTGGGAATGGCCGAGAGGGAGGTGTTTGGGCGGGGTCACGAGCCAAATATTGGCCTCGTCTGCTCTTTCAGTTAACTGGTCGATGGCGATTAATCGGTCTGACAACCGATTAAATGTCATTTAATCGGCATGGCCAGTTAACGCGCCGAATAGGTGCTATTCGATTCAGTTGCTCTCCAAGTAGCAATTAACTGGCCAGTTAATCGGTTAATGGGCCGAATTCTTGAACAACGATAATGATAGTGAGATCTGGAAGAGGTTATAAAAGCTTTATGTGGTTCCTAAAGTGCGAGTGTTTTGGTTGCGAGTTCTTCGAAGAATTCTACCTGACTATAGGACTCTGTCACGGCGGCGTATGAGAGACAATAGCACTTGTGGAATCTGCAAAGCTGAATCTGAAAACTTGATGCATGCAATGATTGACTGTAGTCAGGCGGCGAAGGAAATTCTTTTCCTGAAACAGCCCAAACTGCATCCTTCTACGTGGACAAAGGATATTCTACGTGATCCGAGGTTCCAGCAGAAGGAGAGGGAGATGATCACTATGGTGACGTATTCTATTTGGACGTCAAGGAATAACTTGACTCATCGAGACACTGGATTTGATTTGGCAAAGATGGTTGAATTCGTGAGAGAGGCTTGGAAACCTTGGAATGTCCAAGAGATGAAGTATAGGCAAGAGCTAAACGTGCAAATGAAATAAAATGTTGCGGCGACATGAGTTGTGGCCAGGGATGTTTATTCTTTCTGGGGAGCAATGTGCAAGGTTTATAGAGGGATTTCTGAACCTCTTATCAGTGAGGCACTAGCGCTAAGAGATGCTTTCGCTTATTGAGTCAAGTGAGGATTACAACAAGTGGTGTTTGAAGTGGACTGTGTTGTTCTGTTGCAGCGTTGGAATAATAGGTGTTCTGATCGTTCTGTGATCAAGCCTTTAGTATATGAGATTAGCGAGTTAAGTGTTGCTTTTCTTTCTTTTAGCGTTATTTTTGCCCGTCGTGAAGCTAAGTAGGCGGCTCACTGCTGCCCAAAGTATGCGTCTGTGCAGGAGGTCTCGTTTTCCGGAAATGTTGAACCACCGGCATTTCCAGGCGGTTTGAATAAAGTCGGTGATTTTCCTCAAAAAAAAAATTGGTGAGAAAATCACTGATGGTCAAGGGAATCCATGATGAAACCCGCTGCTGGAAGTTTTATGGAAGCTTAATGTACCAGCAAAAGTTGAGATTTTCGTTTGTTGTAATTCGAGGAGTTGGTGTGCTGGCTAATTGGCATATAAAGGTGTCTCCAGAATGTCCAATGTGCAAACAAGGTTGCGAAGATATCTGACGTCTTATGTTTACGTGTAAACGTGGAAAGGATGTGTTGAAGGCCCTTGGTTTGAAGGAGGTGGTTCAACATGTTGTTGGGCTGGATAACTCGGGTTCAGTAATCCTTGAAGAACTACTCCCTCATCTTGAAAAGGATATCGCAAATTTGACTAAATTTAGATGTATCTAGACATTATTTAGCACTCCCTCTATCTAGGAAAATAACTGACTTGGATTTATTTAGATTCAAATGTATCTATGTACTAAAATACGTTAGATACATTAGAATCTAGGCAAACTCAAGTCAATTATTGATGAACGGAGAGAGTATATACATACTACCTCCATTCCATAATGTAAGCCTTTTTAGCAAACTAAAACAGCTTGCTAAAAAGGCTTATATTATGGAACGGAGGGAGGTACATCTAAATTTAGGCCCGTTTGGTATCAAAGTATTTTTAAAGCATTGAGAGAATACTTTGGTTTCTGAAAAACTGAAGTATTAAATACTTTGAGGTGTTTGGATCCAAGAAATAATGAGGTTTCAAAACTGAAGTATTCTCCAAAACTATGGTTTTTTTGAAGTATTCGAGAAGGAGGTCTGACCCTCTTTTTTCTAAAACCGAGAAAAGGGAAAAACTGAAGACACTAAAATACTATGGTATTGACATGAGGAGTTTTATGGTACCCTCAAATGAATTATAGCCCTCTATTTTCGCTCATCCAATGGCGTACAACAATTCATACTGCTCTCAAATAAGTGACAAGTACTATTCATACTTCTCTAGAATTTCAGCAGCGAACAAAAGGAGGTCGTAGACGGACCATGGCCCAAGAGCCCAAGAGAGACCCGCTAGAGTGTAACGTGCAGTCATTCGGAAAAAAATGTAACCCTACTCTTTCAGCCCGGATGTGTGATGTTGCCGCCGATCCCCAGGCAACTCCGGCGCCCCGCCGCCCCGACCCCTCTCTTGCGCAAGATCACCAAGTTCCCGCTGCCCCCGTTCTCCTAACCTAACCCTAGACACGTCCCGCCCGTGGCGCCGTCACCCTCTCCCGCGGCCCCGATCCAGGATCCCACGGCGCCGCTTTCCTCGCCCATGGCGCCTTTCGCCTCACTCCCGATTTAAGATCCCACGGAGCCGCTCATGCTCATCAGCTTCATCGTCATCGGCGGGGAGGCGACCATGACCTACCATCTCCCGCTCCGCTGCAGCGCGACCCGGGATGGAAGGAAGAAGGCGCTCCTGGTGATGCACGTCGTGGTGCTCGCTGTGTCCAGCGTCCGCCTGTACGTGGTGTTCAACCATGGCGAGACTGACATCCCCGTTGCGGGGCTCCTCGTCTTCGCGCTCGCCCTGGGAGCCGCCCTTCCAGGTGCTCCTCTGTGTGCCCTTTGTTGGCCGCGAGCTGGATAGGCCCCCGTTCCAGTGCGGCTATGTGCAAGAGGACGAAGTGCGAAGTCCAGTACTGCACGCCCACGCAGGCGTTCAGCAGCGAGGTGTCGAAGCCACCCAGGTGACAGTCGCTCATTCAAGTGGCCGTCCCGGCCTCCTTGTGTTCGCTTCTTGTTCTTGGCGGCGGTCGGTGACCACACTGGCCACCTTGCAGCGGCCATTACTCCAATGGAGGGAACGTGGAACAGAAGGAAGAGATTTTGGCGGGCAGGAGGAGCTGCGCCGTCTCAGGTGCGACGGGTGGGGGCGAGAAGAAGCGGGCAGCAGGAATTGCAACGCCGGGATGTGGGAGGAAATGTGTGCCTGGGCTGTTGTGGCCGCCTTGTGGTCACCACTTTGTCGATCAGCGAGTCCCAGCCCCATAATAAGGACACCGAGTGCCTCCATGTAAGTTTTGTGTTATGACATTCTCAAATGATCAGTATGGAAAGGGGTCACTACAGTTATTGGAGCTAGCACTCAAATAAGCAAAGCCAAAGAATGAGTTCTTCTGTAAGACACGGACTGCAGGTGATACAAGTACGCACGGAGACCTAAGAGTAATAGGTGAGAAAAAATCACTCATTATTCTTGCACATGCACCTTCAGGTTAGAAGTGAGTTCTTCTATATATTTTCTTCAGTTGTGTTGTGTATTCTCCACCCATTTTAGCAGTCTAGTTTTGTCATCTAAGCTAGAACAGCGCAATAACTGTAAATTTAGCTTGTGCTTCTAAACTTCTGAATATCATTTACATGTTATAAGTCTTTGACTTGTTGGGAACTTGCATGTGATACAATTGACATATGTGCTATATGTTGGACTGATTGTTTATTAGACACTATTGCCTTTGATCTTTATTGCTGCAAATTAATTAACTAAGTACAGATAATTTCTAGTTGCAACATCTACTCTCCAAAACAGTCTAATATCGCCTTGATAGTACAGACATTGATTAGTGGATATACCTCGTTCATGGCTGTTTTTTGCAAATTCATCGATTTCTGCAGAGGCTCGTACATCTCGTGAATTTCTTGGAGGGTAGGTGCAACACTCTATTTGAAGAAACATGGAAAATCTGCGATTAGTTGGATATATGATCAATAAATAGATTACACATGAACCTCTTAGGTTTTGAACTTGAACTTGAAAACTTTACCATGAGCCTTTTGGAACTTCTACTTAGAGTTAGGCCATTCACCGTTTTTCCATTGTGAACAGATTTCTGAAGATTTCATTCCTAACCATTGTATAGACGATATGTAAGTATTTAGAGACTCTAAACTGAAGGGCGCTAGAACATATTTTTTTTATTTCATATTCCTTAAAAATCTGGGCATACACACTTGCGAGCATACCCAAGAAATTCCATTGTTTGCACAGTAAAGGTTTACCTCTATGCTAGTTCATGTCACAGAACTACCGAGCAAACTAAAACCAGCACCAAATGTTTTTTATGTTCCTTTTACCATTTTTAGCAAGTAGCAAATTACTTTTTTTCTAACATGAAGATAACAGATGGCCAGTTCATATTTCTAATTAATTTTCCTTCATGTCTAAATTGACAGGATGATACTTAATAATAGAAGAATAGAGGTTTGAAGAGATAATATATGCTGGTTTACAAGTTGCAGCAGGTGCTAATATAACAAGACATTTTTTTCTGTCAACAGTTGAGATGGTGTAGCCGAGCAACACAGTGATGTTCCGCGCAATGACAGGATCGACATGTTCAAGGATATGATGAGGCTGGCGGTGGACAATTGGGGCCTGATCGAGGAGCCTGCGGGCTTCGAGGTGAATGAGGACAACAATATATTCGATCTGGTGAACATCCCACAGGAGAACGTGAATGTGCCGGGAAGCATAAGAAGGCGAACGCGCTACTGAGTTGTGGATCAGAACAGCTCTCTCTGATTGTGGACATAGATTTTGAGGCAGTGGGTAGTAGTAGGTTCGCTTTATTATCCTGGAATATGCTATAAGTAAGGCTTAAGCAAGTGCGTTTGTCATGTTGAGAAAACGGAAGGCATGGTGTCTCTCGGTTTATAGATGTACTATGTTTTTGTGTTGGTGGTCGTGTATTATTATCCAGCATACTAGAACTTGTTTTAAGATGTTGATGTTTCGAATGTTATGGTGGCAATGTTCTGGGATTATCAAGTGAGTGCGCTCCTGATTTTTGATTACTAGCAATTTTTACTGACTATGAATCTATGGCTCTACAAGTGTTTAATCTTCCGATTGGAGATAGTACAAGCTTCTCAACCATAAATCCTAATATGGTTTGTTAGTTATATATTTGATGATGCCAAGAAAAGCACAAATCAGAACATTGACCTGACATGGTTTTGTGATTTCATAGCAGGATCATATTCCTCAGTGTTGCCTCCTTGCCCCTGCCTCCATGGGGAACAATAGCAAGAACAATCTATGCAATCAATCCCCATTGAATCAACATTTTCATGTTGATTTACCCCAGTTAATCTGTGTCTTTTTCTTCAGTTGCAAAGATTAACAATTATGTCACATATACCTCTAAAATATCATGCTCACTGCAGTCTTACAACTCAACCACACTACAGTACAATTGATATAGAACATGGCACTGATGTGAAAGAATGAAAGGAGGAATAATCTCACTACTAGTGTACTTAACATGCAGACCCTAGCATCCAGTTGTAGAATCTGACAATGAAATCCAGCATCAGACTTGTGATAAGTTGGTTTTTTATATCTGTTGGATGGACAACATCCTAGTATACATGCTAGGATCCGGGCATGTCCTTCGCCCTTCGACCATCTCTGCAGCACCCTCTCGATACCTTTGACAGTCCTGCCATTCATTCACCCCTCCAAGCATTCTCATCATCTGCATGCCGCATTTAACGTTGATCCCAAAATGTCCAAGCTATATGTACCAGATGCTAGCCAATTTGATCCAAAGTTCATGTGTACCTGGGTATTGTTGCCAAGGCGTGATATAGGTTGTTCTCGTAGCGCATCATGCCAATGGGACCGGCTGACTGGTTCGATACGATGTAGTTTAGAAGCATGTAATTGGTACCGGTGCTTATGATAAAGGTAACCCTGTTATGCTCGGATCAGTAGGTTGTAGCACCAGAAGTGCTATAGTTGTCTCCGAAATGACAACCTGTTGTAAGTAAGAAGCTTAGTTAGCTATGGTTCTATACACATTTCTTTCCTGGGTCACTAGCAAGGTAATTTGTAGCCGTTCAGTATCAAGATGTAAGTTTAGTCGATCAATCTAAAGAGTTTATATCAATAACTCAGCTTCCTGGATTCTAGAAATAAGAGCAAACTTCATGCGCTCTACAAAAAATAACCGAGCTTCCCAGAAATAATGAAAATAATTATTATGTATCCTACTTTTACGAAACAATAACTACCCAGATGATCTAGATTCACAACAAACTCAAAACACTTCGATCTTGAAAAAAAAAGTTCAAAAATCCTCACAAACAGCAAGAATTAATTAAGGGGAAAAGGTCGGCAATAACTAACAGCAAATGGTTTTAAAAACAACTTCATGGCCTTGTGCTAGAAGCAGATAATATTTGGCACAGTGAAGGATTCCAGCTTAGGTTCCCACCCAAGAGGTGCGAGTTTCCAGTCTTGCAACTAGAGTGCTATACCCTGTTCTGTCAAGAACAACTGGAAGTGGTACGGTTTAAATATCTAAAATCGACCTGATTGCCAAACTAGCACTATCTTGTCTTGCTACTGTACAAATGCTACATATCCAAAGCGTGTCCATTGATCTGTGGGACGGTTTGAATTCTGAAGCTTTATTCTTTCTCTATTGCTTTCTAGTCATCAGAGTATCACACAATCCATCTAAACCAAGTTCTTGGTCATGAGTGATGACTGGTTCCTAAATTCTTATGCAAAATTTCAGCAACACTAATACTTTCATAATTTTGCAACCTAAATGCCCTATTGCCCTAGGGTACGGACATCAAACCTTTCTGAACACACGAACCAATTGAAGTACCAAGACATGCAATGGAAATCTATCTCAATATATACCTATATGTAGTGTATCAACCAGAGCAAATAACTAGAAAACCAAAGCATGCGCGCATGCATACTGGAGTATGTAAAACATCTATCCATCTGATGCATCCCTAGGCTACGAACTACCTTCCATGTCCACACGTTTTTGGCTATTTAGCAGTACGTTCCTCTCTACAAGATCATGTTCTGACCTCTACTGATGTAGCTCAAATTTTGAAATTTAAGTCTAGAAATTAGCTGAACTTTGGGCTAGGCACAATCGCTGGCAACCAACGAGCATCGAAGAAAAGATTCATACCTTTCAGCGGTGGCTCCGAGCAGGCAGGCCGCGTGGGGGCGACGGCGTCCCTACTCATCTAAGCGGGTAGGGGTGGAGGAGGCAGGCCGGGTGTCGGGTGGAGGAGGTGGCAACGACGTCCCTACTCCTGTGGGCGGGCGGTTTGGGGTGCTAGCAGACCAGGTGGGCTTGTGGAGGAGGCAGCAGCGGCGTCCCTCCTCCTGTGGGAGTGTGGGAGGTGGAGGAGGCAGCAGCGGCGTCCCTCCTCCTGTGGGAGTCTGGGAGGAGGAGGAGGCAAGACGGGTGGAGGTGGAGGAGGCGGCGGCGCCGTGCGGGAGTGAACGAACCTAATCAATCTACTGGGCCAGCTGGGCCTAATCAATCTGAGGCGTTGGATGGATTCATACTTGTCTCTCTCCCTGATAAGTAAAAGGTACCGTAAAACTTGCCATTGACATACTTCACTTTTAGAAAAACTTTGTTGCCAAACTAGGCCTTAGATAAATCCGTGACATATTTTTTGCAACGGCAAAATGAACGTCAGTCACCTGTACTAGGACAGTTGGGCCTTGAGGAGACCATTGTGGTGGCAGCATGGTATATACGGTGGCAAAGCCGTGAATCATAAAAGGATGAAAGAGTATGTAATGCAGTTAGTTTGGCTTTGTGTATTTGTGGTTTGACTCTAAAATTTGTGGAATCAGATTGCTACGGAGCCCATATACCACTGTTCTCGCGGATTGTTTCCAGATTTCTCAAAGAATTGGCAACGTATCCTTCTAGCATCGTCCCAGGGACAGGGAGGCAAACGAGGCGGCACATAATCTACCTAAATTAAGCTACGGTCTAAGAGCATCTCTAACCCATCCTCTTTTCTTTAGAGGAGAAAACGGCCAGAGTAATAAACCTAGCACCACATAATCGATCCCTAATATTTGGAGGACTGAATTTCTAATTTGGGTCGGACATTCCGTCGAACACTTGATATGCATACCTTGGTCATCGTCCACCATGTCCCGTCCACGATTCCGGCGCGGCTATTTTCCCTCCGTCCTCGCCGAGCTCGCCCTCATGCTCACGGTGAGGCTCCTGGCCTTTTCCCGCACGGACTCGAGGAAGAAACAAGGGGGCGCCCGCCGGACTCGAGTAAGAAAGAGACGCGCCCGCAACTGCGGCTGTGTGTACCACAAGTCGTCCATGCTCCAGAAGCTTCGCGACGTTAGTCCACTGCCCCATGTCCAGCGGCACAGCTCCGGTCGATGTCGTGGAGGTCGACCATGAACCATCTCGCCGGCTCGATCTTGGGGATGGAGACGAGTCCCCGGCCGCACGTCCCCACTGCCTGTCCTCCCGCCCTACGCTGCTGGCGACGTGGAAGCTCCGGGGTGCTGCTGTCCTGGCGACAAGGAGAGGGCAGCCGCTGCCGCGCTGCTAGTGACGGGGAGAGGTCGATTCTAGGCGGCGGCGAGGCAGATTCCAGGCGTGGTGGCGTGATTCGAGGCGGGGCGAATCCCGGCGAGCATGCCAGTGGAGGCAGGGAAGGGCGGCGGTGACAGCGTGCCCCCCGGCGGCGGCGGCGGCGGGTTAGCTGGTGTGTTTTGCCTCGCCGGACATGATGGAGAAAATATACTCCTTGGGCTCGCGGCCTCCTATTTTAGGAGTCGGGATTGAGTTGGAGAAAAAATTTACTCCTCTAAACGGCTATTGGGATCGGTTCGGTGCAGTTTTAGCCGTTAGATGAACAAATTTAGTTCTCTAACGGCTCGGTTTTTTTATTTCGGGACTGTGACCCTCCACCATCCGTGGAGAGAGAGATGTAATAGACCTCTATCATTGTTTGAACTCTGGATAAAATGCGGCCCCTTTGTTTCAAAAAATACACCTTTCAAGAAATCCGCTTTCGCTCCTAGGTATAGGTGCACCGTTTCTGCAAATACGTACACCTTTGAAGAAGAAAAATTACCGTGTATGTCCGGACATTTTAGCATTTGCACCTTAAGTTTCGGCGCAAGAGTATTTTTTGTGGATTGCGTAAAATGAGAAAAAAATGGTGTGTGAATTATTATATTAGATCTTTTATTTGTTATTTTAGTACTCCCTCCGACTCATATTAGTTGACTTATCAGATACATCCGAATCTAGATAAATCCAAATCAAATCAACTAATATGGTTGGAGGGAGTAAGTAGTATGTGTGTTTTTCTATGATCAGTTTGAGGAAGGACTCTGTTTGCTCTGCTTCATTAAGTCGGTGTGGTTTGCTCTGCTTCAGGGAGGACTCTGTTTGCTCTGCTCCATTAATACTGCCAACCTGCTTTTTTTCTACTATCGCAAGAAAAAAATCCATTGTACTCTCTAAGATGAACATCACACTGGACTGGACAGAAAGAGATTCAGTGATATGGTACAGCTACCTCAATAGCCTCAAAGCTCATAACCAAGCTTGTAGTACAAGACGTGCAGTCACGCAAACACATGAGAGGAAATTCGCAGTGGATTGGCTACAGACAATCCATCAAACGTGATCAGGGGACATAGAGATTCCCGCACACAAATACAAGGTTCTCAGCAAGTAGTGAAGCTACAATGTACGTTTGGCAAGTTCAGTTCCTGCGATCTAACAAAGACAGCTAACTCATTTCAGAGGCTAAATTCCAGGGCACGATCGGTTAGGGGCATTGGTTCGGAGGAGACGCGGGCTGGTCGGTCGGTCATTCCCTCCAGCGGTTGCCGCAGGAGAGGTTGCAGCACACATAGAACAGAGTCATCCCCTCCTCCCCTCTCGCTGTAGCCTGCACATTGTCAAGCCAGAATGTTAAAGAGCTGTTGTCTTCCATCTTGCATCAAGTTGTACAAGATCATTAAGACGCCTTGTTACTCGAAACATTGAAGACAGGGAAATAACCAAAAGGATTCTAAAGAGCGCGGAAAAGGTTCTATGTTACCATGCTCCTTACCGTTGTGTCAACAATATCATCTCAAAACAAAACAGAAAAACAGAGATACGCTGTTTGTCATCCATCTTGCATCAAATTGTAGTACAAGTTTATTAAGACGCCTTGTTACTCAAAACATTGGAGGCAGTGGAATAGCCAACAGGCAACAGCCAACTTTGGTATGCAAGACATTCGTTCTACAGAGTGCACAAATAATCCTATGCTCCTTAGCAGTTGTTGCATAAATGGTAGCTGTACTGTTGTATCAACAGTATCATCTCAAAACAAAAAAACAGAGATATCATGTTTGGGCCGCGGACAATGGGGGCAGTACTTTAGAATTACAGATGCAGGCCTCAACACCAGTCCAAACAGAATAAAATTTGGTATGTAGCAGCAACATTAACAAGGTGCAGGTTTTGCAATGTGCGCTGCCTTGTCACAACATTTCGACAGGATAAATACATGGGCTGCAATAAGGACATGTAGCTGACGGCACAAACCAGAGAGATATACAGTTTGGAACGCAGATAGGCAAGACGACAACAACATTAACAGGGCAAGGGATTTTTTGCAATGTGCAACTGCCATGCCACAATATTTCAACGGAACAAATATGTGGGCTGCATAAGGACATATAGTTGACGGCACAAGCCAGACAGATATACAGTTTGCAATGCAGCATACAGGCACGACAGCAGCAGCAACAAAAACAGGGCAAGGAATTTCTTGCAATGTGCACTGGCTATGCCATGAACCATGATATCTGTGAGGCCAGACAAAGCGATAAGATAAGGGCGCTGGGACGGACCTGGAAGAAGACGGCCTCGCCGTGACCGCAGGCAGCGCAGCGGGCCTCCTTGGTGCGCGGCAGAGTGGGGTCGGAAGCCACGTCCTGCAGGACCTGCGTGCGCTCGGCGGCGGCGTGGTGCACCTCGTTGCGGTAGACGCAGTTGTTGTCGGCGACCTCCTGAACCAAGCAAGGAAGAATTGGTGAGGTTTCCTTGTGATGTTTTTTTCCCCAATTTTTCACACATTTCGGTTCGATTAAATTTTTTCTGGAGCAATTGCGACCGGTAATGAAGGTTGACAAGGTTGTGGGGTGGCTATTAGAGGAGAACAACTGAACAAGCAATAAGTTCTCATCATTTTTTCACGAAAAATAAATGAAGATTTGGAGACATGACAAGCCTGATTCGGCTCGCATGATTACTTCCATTAAATGCCACGAAGAGGGGTCGCGCTCGCGCAGCCAGCATTCAGGAAGTAACATGAAAACTGTGTGTGATTGGACCGCAATTTTGGGTTCAGAGTGATCCCGGAAGCAGGGAAGCGCGAGGAACAGGGGCCCTAAAACCCTAGGATTTGGGGGCGATTTCAGAACCCCGGAACGAACAAATCGCCGCGCTGCGTATGGGGACGGGACGGCGATGGGGGGGTAGGGTTACCTGGTGCTCGCAGTTGCGGCAGGCGAAGAGGAGCACGCGCCGGCCCTTCTCCTCCATGGGGTACAGGATGTTGTTGCTGCCAGCCACCGATTTTAAGGTTCAGTTAGTTCGTCAGCTGATTCCGGCCACCGTGCTAGCATCCATCAGCAAGAGGAGGAGAGGGAGGGGGCGGCGCGCGCGTACGTACCACTCGCGGCAGAACTTCATGGTGCTCATGGCGGCGGCGGCGGAGTCGGCGGCGGTCCGCGCTGCGTTGTTGGTGCTGACAGCCGCGGTCCGATCGAGTCCTGTCCTGTGGTGGCGTTTCGGGGTTGGGTTTTTATACGGACGGAACGGAACGGGACAGCTGTCGGTCGGTAGGTGGTCTCAGGTCTTTTCTGCTCTGTTATTACAACTACGCCCTTCGCTTCTCTGTTTTCCTTTTCTTTTCTTTGAGATTCCTCACTTCTTTTCTTTAAACTCCTATATTTTTTTACTTCCTCCGATTCAAATTAACTAACTCAAATTTATCTAGATTCAGATGTATCTAGCACTAAAACATGTCTAAAAACATCTGAATCTAAACAAACCTGAATCAATTAATTTGGATCAGAGGAGGGAGTATATATAAAACGGCTCTTTTCATTTTTGTAGTGCACATGAATTTTATATGAACAAATTAGCGTCCATGATTTTACATTCTTCTCAAGGCAAAACTTTGTAAATAGTCAAATTCAAGCAAGCGGCACACGATTCCGCATCCACAATATGGACACGAACGGGAGCCTGATGACCGATCTCTCCAACGACCTACTCGTTGAGACCATCTCGCGCATTCCCTACAAGTCCACCCACTGGTCCAAGTGTGTTTGCCGGCGCTGGCGTGACGTTGCCTCCCACCCCGATCACCACAAAAAGCTGCCCCGGTCGACCCTTCTTCTACGACGCCTACGACCTAAACCGCTATCATGAGTATCATGATTACGAAGCATAGTGCCCTCGCATCGACCCCTCCCTCTCGTTCCTACCGAGAAACGAGAGCCTAGCGTCGACTTGTTGGACTGCTGCAATGGTCTCCTCCTCGCTCGTGTGCATTCCATTATGTGGTATGCAACCCTGCGTCCAAGAAACAAGTGGTTGTGCCTGCCACCAACTGGTCCAGTAAGGCGCATGCTTGCCTCGGGTTCGACCTGGTCGTCTCCTCTCACTTCCACGTGTTTGAGCTTGCACATGTTTTTGTTACGAATCCGTGTAAGGGGTGTTTTAGCGAGTGCATCAAATCGGTGGGAAACTACTCTTCTGAAGCTAGAGTTTGGACACATCGAAGCGCTTGGGATAGTCCCATCGCGCTCTACGGCACTTCAAGGAGCGCCTTTCTCGATGGGGTGTTGTACTTATCCTCCTATCTTGATTTGGTTATAGCCATCGTCGACGTGCATGAAAATTGCAGGGCCATTCGTTATCCGACGCCACAAGGTGCTCTAGGGAGCACATGCGAATACTGAAACACTAGCGGTGATCGTTTGGTAGCCCCTATCACAATGGCATAGTGGCATCGCCAATAACCTTCAACTTAAACATGATGATAACGCCCGTAATGATGGCATCCTCGAACAGTCTAGAGCATCATAAGTGTGACTGACTCTTCAGTGACATGTCGTCCCTCCCCCGCAGCCGATATTCTGGGAGACATTAATTCTTTTTTTTTCACCACGGGTTGTCCCACCTATAAGTTTTGCCTTCATCAGCACACCTTCAACCACGTTTAGTTTTTCACGGTAAAAAGCTCTCCGGCGATAAAATCAAGAGACCCATCTACCACGATGTGACCATGGTATAACACTATATTTTCGTAGTGACACCCATCATCAAAATATCGTACGAGGGATCAGTCGATGCTATTTAAATGATAGGTATAAAACAAGCACAAACTTTCAATTTAGTTTACCCATTTGGAACTTGTAAGACATGTTTTGCCACGGAAACTGGTATAAAATAATGACAAAGATTTAATTCGGACTATAATAGCTCTACAAAATAGTGTTATAGGGTCGCTAACTAGAAACTACTATTAAAATATTTGTTATGTGCAGGTCTAAATACTTATATGCTATATAACAGCTTATGCAATCATTAAAAACGGATTGAAGAATAACTTTCGTTATAAAATATACTAGTGTAAAATGGAGCACAATGCAAGTTTATTTGAAAACATATCTAGAAGCTATATACAAAGTACACTACGGATACAATTTAACTAAACTGCTATGTCGTTAAATATGAAAGATAAATAATACTAAGTTTGTCCCGAATTAACTGAAGATCTAGGGTTTTACTAAGTCAAGTTTCATTAAGTTTGATCGAGTTTGTAAAAATAATCTACCATGAATCTACAATGTCTAATATATATAGTACAAAACTATGTTGTACTATGAATCTAGCGATACTAAGTTGATGTTTCACAGGCTGACATATTTCTATAGACTTGATCAAACTTCAAAGTAGTTTGACTTATGATAATCATACAACTTTTATTAACTTGAATAGCAAGAGTATAAAATTGTACTCTAGCTTGCAAAAATAGTTAATCAAAAGTATAAATGTTTAGTACAAACTGTAATTATTTTAATGTTCTCCTGCATGGGTTGTTATCTTTACGATGAAATTTGCATCATGGAACACCAAGTGCATCTTGGAACACCATGGGGGTTGAGAAATGGTGAT
This sequence comes from Avena sativa, assembly GCA_916181665.1. Lineage (NCBI taxonomy): Eukaryota > Viridiplantae > Streptophyta > Magnoliopsida > Poales > Poaceae > Avena > Avena sativa. The sequence continues at coordinate 60,270,504 of OV702289.1, forward strand.
AAGAGTATCTCGCTCCAGAACACCATCCCAAAACTGATTGCGAAGGTTTTCAGCAACGGGATGCAACCAAAAATTAAGGAGATTGTGAATCATAAAGAAGATATCAATTGTTGAAATCTTCATGACAACAGTTGAAATGGTACAGTATGCCAACAAGACAAGGAAAAACTGGTCATGATTTGGAATCTTGATTTTCAAAAGGCGTTTTACACAATTCACTAGGATTCTATATTACATACGCTGGCAGTGATAGAATTCCTAAATATATTGATTCAATGTGTTAGTCAACTACTCAAAATTGCATAGACTCAGATGCTCATCAACGGACAAATTTGACCAAAATTTAAATTTATAATGGTGTGAGTCAAGGAGACTAGATGTCACTCTACCTATTCATATTAGTCGTTGCTACACCCGTTTCAACAAGGGGCACCGCTACAAGCACTTCATTATGCAGACGATACTCTATTGATCCTACATGGTTCCGATGAGCAAGCTAGGTACACTAGGGGTCCCGGTAATAATGCTTTATCGGTTAGGCGATTAGGTTTTCCGTGTGACGCTCGCCGGTTTCCCATCGGAGCGCGAGTGTGATCTGGTCTCAGGAGGCATATCTGGGTGGCTGCCGACGTCTCGAGCGTCATGGCGGCGAAAGGTTTGCCGGAGGATATCGGCAGAAAAGGGAAAGAAGGGCAAGGGACGCCCTTGGCAGGAGCTTCAAGATCCTTAGAGAAAGAACCGATGGAGGAGATGATGAAAAATCTCAAACTGACCGCTGCGGAGGTGGACATATTGGTAGACGATGATGAAGAGGATCTGGTGAGTCCCAAGTGGGCGTTGGCGGGGAAGATTTTGGTCCCGAAACCAAAAGTTTACCAAATCAATAGGATTTCCAGTGCGCTTCGGCCAGCTTGGGGAAAACTAAGGGGTTACTGTTCTGTAGTGGTGGACTAATTATGTCCGGTGCAGAAATATTATCTGAGCGGGGTCACCATCGGATCTGTGAGAGATCGTCATGGACTATGGCAAAATTCGCCATAGTCTTAGAGAATTTTGATCTTCGCAGTCGTCCATCGGAGCTGCGGTTTGATAAGCTGTTGATATGGATTAAGGTTCTGGATTTACCCTATAACAAGCTAAATATTATTTCGAGGACGCCTCGCAAGGCTCCCATAAGGGCTGTGGCGGTTGGGGCGATGAGATCCATGGGGATCGCATCGGGGGTTTTCCCCGTCCTGACCCGCTTCATCCCTGACCCCTCCACTAGCGCATTGAGGGCGGCGGCCATCACCACGGGAGCGCCGGGGTCAAGCAGTGATATGGCGGGTCCGTTGGCCTTCACGGCTATGTCACCGAGTCGTGACCTGCCATTCCCGTCGCGGTTTGCTCCAATCCTGCTAGGGTTTCTCGGCATGTCCTCGGCCTTACCAGCCAGATTTGTGGTGGCAGCAGCAGGCGGCGTCCCCTCCGGGTAGTTTGCGGCCACGACGACCGCTCCAGCCCCTGCCACGACTGCCCGATCTGCCTCGGCTTTGCCCACAACTTCGGTGATTAGGTCGTCTGCCGCAGGTGAGGCTTCTATTTTCCACATCTATTCTTGTGGTGCATTGTAGATTAGCTGCACAATGTTGGCCCTTGTTGCGTGATTAGTATCTGTTTGTTGCTTGATATGTTGCACATTTGTACATTAGCTTCTATATGTTGCTTCAAATGTTGCACAGTTGTAGATTAGCATCTTGTGGAAGGGTATGCATATGTAGATAAAATGGCACGACCATTATGCATGTGTAGATCAATGCACGGCCATCATGCATGTGTAGATCAATGCCACTTGCTTGCTCATTCCTATTTGCTTGATCACTGCATCTATATGTTGCTTGCTCATTCCTATTTGCTTGATCACTAGCATCACCAACTGTATGTTGATTTATCAATGCCATTTTCTTAATCACTAGCATCACCATATGTTTCTTGCTTGCTCAAGGTCATTTGCTTGATCACTAGCATCACCATCTGTATGTTGCTTGCTCAAGTCCATTTGCTTGATCACTAGCATCACCATCTGTATGTTTCTTGATCAATGCCATTTGCTTGATTACTAGCATCACCATTTGTATGTTGTTTGCTCAATGCCATTTGCTAGTATGCAATGTACCTAGTTGTTTTTGCACAATGCATTTGCTAGTGTATTCTAATCAATGATCGGCAAGGTACCCAAGCAGGACTTGGACACCTTGTGCAGGAACACAATTCCTCCTGTGTCAGGGTACGAGGACTTCATCCGAGACCTCCCTCCCTCAACAACTAGACCAGCCCTCAACAGCTTGTTGGCGGAACTACAGTCGAAGAAGAAGAAGAAGGATCATTAGGTCCGCAAGCCTCGCATTGGTCAGTACAACGGTGATGACCTCCCTCATCACTTCTACGTCCAGATCAAGACCACTGACATGACTACACTCTAGCTCTCGAACAACATGAATGCAGTGGTGCTGAAGCAGTTGCACATAAGGAAGCAGGTATGTATTGTCCCCCTGAAGACCTCCTCCTTCTGTGAGTACGGTGTGTAGCTGCAGATGTTCGAGGGGCAGATGTACTTCATGAAGGGCTGGAAGGAGTTTGCGTTGAAGATCAAGCTGTGGGTTGTGACATCCCCGCCCTGTAGTACGTGAACAAGCAGAAGGGCTTCAAGGTGACTCTCTTTAGGGCTTTGAACATCACTAAGGAGTTGATCACCTGCGACATGGTCATCTGATACTCCTCCACTGTTGATGAACTTGATTGTAGATACTAGTGTGTTGATCGTTTGGGTGTACTGGATGTCGGAAGAACCAGACTATTTTGGGTCAGGGTGTGTACTCCTGACGTGACAAACCTATCAGGCGACATGGGATGCACCTAGGGATGAACTACTACCCTAGCTAGTATATCTTCTATGTAATGTTCTTATATATGTGGTGTGGTAAGGTCATCATATTTCAATGTGGTGAGTGTATCAGTTTGTTCTGTGCAAAGAGATATAATATGGCTTAGCACCAACCACACCTTTTTGCATCTGCTGAAAAAAGGCAACCAAACGGACTGCAATTCGAGTCCAACAGATACAACTCAGGCTAGCAAACGGGCTGCAGAAGTTGGCCCAAGGCCTGTATGACGCTGGCAGTGTCACCGCCAGCACTGTGGGGCCAGGCCTAGAATCGGTTGCAGGCTACCAAACGCGCACTAAACTGGAATGGCCGGATTCGCTATCAGATGATGTACGTGTTTCAGTGACCAGCGTTTCTCGTGTTTAATGGAATCATGTGTTCGAGGTAAAAAAAAAGTTCTGATGCGTGTGGCTGCCTTTTTTCCATGGTATAGGTGACTTGCACCAAATTAAATAGTACAACGGCCCTTTATAAGTGTGAACTAGTACAGGGCCCATGCACCAAGGCTTCTATAGAACCTACCAAGGCCATAGATCACTATGTTATCAGTTTGACTTTGTCCATTAGTTACACAATTTCTCAGGTACCATTAGAAAAAAGGTAGACCTTTATAAAGGTCCATACATGGAGATGTTGCACCTCCGACACGTGTCATGTTGTGAGGCCCGTAAGGGAGTACTTACCTCGTTGACAAGTAATATGCATGCATGTTGGGAGTAGTAAAGCAAAATTCTCCTATGATCTGCAAGATCTACGCCGAAAAATATCCCAAGTACAAAAGTAGTAACCAACGTACTACAAATCGAAGTACAAGTGTAGTTAAATCCAAGTACATCAAAATACAAATGACATGAAGTACACCACGTATAAGTGTACCAAGACCTGAAATACACGAAGTACAAGTGCAAACCCAAGTACAACATACTCTAACCCCAAGTACAAAATATATTATTGAAACCAAAGTAATATGAAGTACAACCGTAGTTGTTTTAAAGGTACAAAAATAGTTCTCAAAACCTATTAACATATGATCTAGTTTTAAAAATCTCGATGAGAGGAACTCAAAAGTGAAAATGGTCCGTAGTTTGGGCAAACGGTTTTCGAGATATTTCATTTTGAATAATTGGATTTGGAAAAAAGAAAAAGGAAAAAGTGTACTCCCACCGCTCCCATTTCTCTCTCAGCCTAATCTCATTTTGATTCTCGTTGCGCCACTTGACAAACATATAAACAACCAGTGAAAGCACCGTGTCAAGTAGAATGTGACACTTACACGAAGCGGACCTTAGTAGAGGTTTCCTTTTTTTTTTTGAGATTTCGCAATTTCTCGCGCTAGTAGTATGAAGCCAATATTATTTTCTGGGGTTGATTAATTAGTGGCCTAGTAGTCCATCAAAATTACAAAGCCCGTACTTTTATAAGTGCAAGTAGTACTACTATTATGGGCCAAGGATTGTAAAACTAGACGGCCCATCCATCAAGGCCCACAAAATATAAACAACTGGTGCTTTTCTATAAGATCGTGCCCATCCCAACAATTAGTTGCCTTTAATTTCGACCACTAGATTGTCTTTTCTTATTATTCGGGAGCCCGAAGTCTGACATGGTTCAAAACAAATGTACAAACCATTAAACCATTGCCAGTCGTGAGATTATATCTTGAGAAAATATAGGTCACGTACATAATAAAAGATTTAATGCAATAGAATAGAATAAGTACTTTTTGCCTGTAAAATAAGTATAATAATCCATGGCATAGAAGATATTCTTACTTTTTATACAGAGTTTCTTTTTCTTGACTTGTTTATTGCATCATCACAACACAACCAAAACGAAGTAGTATCTGATCTCTATGTAAGAAGAAGCACACATACCAATAAATATTCAAGCAAGATGAATAAAATAAACCAAGTACGACAACACTATACACATAAATCTTCTTGTGGGTCAGAAAAATGTTCCACACAGATGGCGTATAATTAGCACAGTCAATACAGTAGTGGAAAACACGAGTATTTCGGTAGTGGAAACACATATATGGTATAAATGATCCGTGTTGCTAACGAGACGTCGCCAGAGAAAAGGGTATGTGTTTACCGTATTATGCAACAAAGTGTTGAGGAATTAGTACAGTCAAACATGATCTAAAAATACGCAGCGAAATAAGATGTAAACTTCAGAAACAATCATGTACTAAATCCACGGATCATTGCTCTTCACGGAAGGAAACATATGCATCAAACATATATGGAGGAAACAAGACACTTCCCAGTTTGCACCGAACCCGAGACATTATCTCCCCTTTGGCGAGTAGTTGTCTCTTGACCCTAGACAATGTCTATGATAAAGAGAGGGGTTGTCAGAACAGTAGCATCAGTAGCAAATCAACACACAGGGACACCAATTCTTTTTACGTGAAAACCTCTCAACTTGAGAGGAAAACCCACAAGCTGAAATCACCCAAATCTTTTTCCACCATTATCAAATGGGGATACAACTTGTTCATCTCTAACGAGCACTAGAAGATCTCATATATCAAGATATGAGAATGTGTTCTGCTACTACATGACCAAATATTAACCCTCCACCTTCGGCTACTCGCACATTTCCAAATTTGATTGCATTTACTCTTTCATAACCTCCTTGGTGGATTTCCATGTTCTTATCCATTGCTAACTCCCCAAAAACCTCCGCCAAATTATATTCCACACACTTGGCTATTGGTGTATTGCAGGTTTTGTTACGACCTACATTTTCATGAAGCTAAAATAAATGATTATCCTCTAAACATCAGAATAATGACTCGATGTCTATGGTCGACAGAGATCCCTCTGGCCTTGCGTCCAATGGCAACTTGGCAAGCAGAAACATAACATGGATGGATATTTTTGGCGGCCTTTTGGCGCTACACAACACTGCCGATAAAATTGCTGTTGGTTTGGACCCAGCCGGACCAACAAGTTGATAATGGTATCTGGTCCATGGATGAATTCCCAAAAGGGTGGGTACAAAACCAAACACATACAGGGCCAGAATTAATGTGTTGTAATTACTCACCGGGACAAGATGAATGGACCAACAAAACCTTGTGGCTGTGGATGGATGACAAGTTATCAATCACGTTTTTCTACTGCTACTATGGAACGAGGGAGGTGCACGTAAATTGGAGTGTCAATTATAAGTGGCCAGCAGGGCATGCCATTATTAATTTGTTGGAAGATAGTAGTATGTATCTACGTGTTCCCTGACAGAGAAGTGGTCACATATATAATGTTGTAGTGGTCATCTTGGCTTAATTAGCTAGATTGCACAGAAGTTAGGCCTTTGCTAGTTATAACGATGGACCTACATGTACGTTGTGCCATCGAGTTAGGTGGCCGTGCGAGTGGAGCAGAGCAGGCGACAAGTGAGCCCTGCTTAGAGGAAACATGCATGTATGTATTGGAACTAAACACATCATCGATCCATCCAGCTACCATGAAAGCTACTGCTGCCCATGCACCAAATGGCCTTTTATAATTCATTTTTGTTTGTTTGTGTATGCATTAAATAATTTTGGACATGTATATATACACTAGTTATATATGTGTATCTATCTTCAAGGATAAGAGAAAGATCGTGTCGAGCCTGTTCAGAGTATACATGCGTTGTATATAGTTCACAATTTGATCCGTGGTCGAGCACTGATGGGTAGTACTGGAAGAAGAAAAGGAGACCATATTTTATCCGATGAAAGTAGCAGCAGCTCCCAATTTTCATTTCCCAATTAGAACTCACGGAATGTCCTATCCTGTGGCTACTGAGGTTTCGGTTTGGACCGAGACCTTTGAGATCCTACTAGCTATACAACTTTGATGAGATCGATCGATACAAGCTCACACCCAGCAAGCACACAAACAAGAGACGCAAATAAGATTGCTAAGCTAGCTAAAAGAAATTCGTGTGCCGCATACCCAACGATAAGTAAAACTCTACTCAGAGTCAACCCATCGTAGTGTGGCTTTTCTTCACTCTCCTGCAAGGAAAAACCTACATCACCAAAATATTTCGCTCTTGTCAGACAAGCAATCCATCAAATCATCATCAACCCTCATGGCATTCTCCAGGAGAACCCAGCCCTGTCTTACGTACGTGGAAGAACGCTTCTTTTTAGATGATGAAAGGAAGACTGGGTGCTACCAAAATAGGAAGCCTTGAAACGCCTCCCCCATTTTTGTCTCCGAGACTAAAGGGGATACAGTGAACAAACTTAAGCACAATTTTGTGGGATCTCACCGGTAATACGCTAACTAAATATCTTAAAGGTCTTACGTTAGTGAACGGACGGAGTAGTATGGCTAACCTGGAGTTAGCTAGGAGAACAAGGACCGAAGACAAAGTCAGTGATGGTAGATACTGTGAATTAACATGCATGGATGATCAAGTAGTAGTAGTAACTTCAACTTATTTTTGGAGGGAGAATCATGTAGCAAGTTGAAGTAACACCAATGGATGAAGAGAGTGGTCCTCGACGTCGGCAGGTCCGGCACAGTCAGGCCTGCCCGGGCGCCAACCGACACGTGGCAGTGGTACGGCATGGCCCATGGGCCGGGGAAAGGCACGAGCACGTGCTGCCGTGCAGGGAGGTGTCAGAGCTAGGGCCGAAAGAGACTCGTCCTCCCAACTAATCGTCATGTGATTTACAGCTAGCCCCTGTCAGAACTCTGAACCCCTCCCCACAAAGTTAACTACTAGGAGGTCCATCATCCTCTGTCTAATTAACCAACTACCCGGCAGTACTTTGCTGTACAAACAAGATTAGTTAACTAATCACTGTGGTGTACTGTACTGACAGTTCATTCATCGCAGGCAGCAGCAGGAAGCTTCCTGCTCTTCCTGCTCAGCAATATTTAGATTACATCAGTGTAGTATTTTTACACATATAAGTATATATGGTTATCATGTTAATTCACTACTTGTACTGAATCAATGCATGGGTTCTGACTTTTGACAGACATAGTAGAATTATTATGATATACATGCAGGAGCTAGCTATAGCTATGTTTGCTAGAGAACATGCATATGCAAGTAGTAGTACTTGTTGCTGTCCAAAACGTACCATGTACGACGTAGCTAGGTCTTGAGGAAGTGACATATTCTTGAAGATGGAAGGTGTGCAGTGGGTAGCGGTCGGCAGCTAGCCCTATATCGGTATATATTCACCGAAGAATCACCGTGCGACTCCGGCCAACAGATTTCTCTACACGCGCGCGACTGAAAGAGATGGAGCCGGCAACTCCCCCGAATGTTGTTCCTCAACTGGCGAGCCGCTGTCGCTGCTCTCTTACCGAAGCTGGTTTGAGGTTGTTGATGACAGTCGAAAAGTCTCCGTGCACGTGTCTCTAAGTACCGGCGCCCTAGAGGAGAAGTTGTTACCCTTGAAACCTTGAATTGATCTGAAACTTGTAACACCAAACCTAGAACAGACATGGACTGGACTAGATTCACCACTCCATGGAAGCGGCGACCAGACGAATCCACGGCCTCCTCAACGCAAGCGGCAAGATCATCGCAGATAAGGTGGAAGAGGAGGCGAGTATATCTTATTCTTGTCCCGCTCAACACCACCATAGCCACCATAACATCGATACCGGTTGACCAAATTCTAACTTTAGAGACCCTTCTACAGCGCCTAGCGTGGGTCCGAGGTCTCCACCCCCTCCCGCCGCCGGAACAGCAAGCAGAGGAGGCAGGGACCCATCGATTCCCAGGCGTAGACGACGAGGACGAAGCAGATTGCAACGGCTGCTAGGGTTAGCCGTCACCTCTCTTTTTCTCACGGGAGGAGAGAGAGACGCGCTTCCTTTAGCAACAAAATAAATAGAACATTGAACACATGGAACAAACCTATAGCAAACTTGACAAAAGTATATGGATTTGAAATGATGATTAAACAAATAAGTTTCATGCACTCATACTTACATTAAACCTCCAACTAGATGAACTTGAACATATATACAACTTAACTAAAAATAGAAATAACTAGAACTAGAATTGCCCTAGATATAGTCGACGAAGATGCAACCCTTAGCGCGGACGATCAGCAACTTCATTGCCAAAGAGCTTTGGGGGCACAAGGGGACGACGTTGCACGGCGACAACCGCTCCTCCGGCAAATGCACGTACAAATAATGTCGGAACGTCCGCACGGTCAGGCGTGGATCTACGCGTGGCTGTGGCGGTGCGGGCGGCGGAGGCTCGAGATGGCCGGGGAAATGGACCGGGGCATTGCGGTGGTGCGGTGCCTAGGGTTTGGAGGCGCGGTGCAGCCAATGGTCGCGTTAAATAGAGACCCGGTGCGCGGATTGGTGGCCGATAGGAGGGTTTGGGAGCCAACTGGTGGAGATGCTCTTAGATGAGCTATATATAGCTGCGCTGGTTGTGGTAGTGTAACTAGAGTTGTGGTACTACTCCTACATGCCACCAATGCAACAATGGGAGACGTACGATCGAGTACATACATGATACATACGTACGAGCATCACACTACTACTGGAGTGGAAGTGGAACACAAAGCAAAAAGAGGACAGGCATGGAAGTGAATCGTTACACCGCAAGTACGTGCTGCGCCTGTGTGCCCAGGCAGCAATGGCTGCTGCTAGGTGGATATATATGTCTGCACCAACGAATGAATAAACAAGCATGGCCGGGCGGTGCGCTCTGGCTAACGTTGAAGATGGAGATGGAGTGGACGAAAGTAAACGGCCGGGAAGAGATTCCCCATGTCATCCATGTACCCATGACCATGAGAGAGCAGAGCGCCTTCACCGACGAGACAATCCACGTTGCCTTCACGCCAACCCTGCATTCCCTTCCCTCATTCAATTCACTTACCTACGTAGGCCTACATATACATATATACTGCTACAAATGTGCATACATGGCTGTAACTGCGAATGCCGCCGGCCAGCCGTGTTACGGCACACATGCATGTTACTTCGGACCACAGAGATTACCTAACACAAACCTCGGTCTTATAACTATCTTCTACTCCATCCATTCCAAAATATAAGATGTTTTAGAGACTTCTTTTAGTACGTGGGTTCACTCCAAAACTAGATAAACCTACACATTAAAAAAGGTCTAGATACACCCATTTCACAAATCTAAAACATTTTATATTTTGAAAAACAGAGGGAGTACATGTTAGGGATTGTCTTCACAAATATTGACCACCCAGGCAAGATGCCACCAGCTAGATTATTCTCCTTGTTGTATGCATGCATGACCTTCAATCTCATAGTGAACCTCTCGAGAATTTCCTTTTGTCGTACCTTGATTTTCGACACCGAGTGTATGAGTCTCATTTGTTGTTCGGTCAGGGATGCAACGTCCGGCGAGCTCGATAGGCAAGCTAGACGAACACAATCACATAGAGAGAGAGATACGGTGTTTTTTACCCATGTCCAGGCCCACAGTGAGTGGATCCCTACGTCCTGCAAGTAGCTGCTATCTGACTATCACAAGGTTATACAATGGGTTCCTTCCCCAGGAAGGTTCTCTAGTCTAAAATCCCCCACCCCCTCAACCCGTTCGACCTGGGTCTCCTTTTATACAGAAAGGGAACACCACAGGTGTGGGTGCACACGCGATGGAGGGCTCGGTGCTACGTGGCTGGCCAAGTTGTGCATGGCCTCAATGTGGTGGGTCTTCACTGTTGCCCATATGCATCACCCTATGTCCTAGCTAGGTATCCTGAGACATAGGTCATGGGTAGCTCTGTCTACCTTGACACATATTATTTCCCCGGGTGCTCTACACCAACAGATTATTTCCCCGGGTGCTCTACACCCGGGTTCCCAGGCGGGCAACATTTACTCGGGCCGGCTAGGAGGCGTGGGCGGGGTCGTGAGTCGCTTCTGGGGGAGCCCCCTAGACCTTTCCTCCGCGGAACCGATAGTAGCCCCCAGGCGTGGGCTTGGTTTCCAAAGAACCGGTCGCACGCCCCGCAATCAAGAGTGGGCCCGCTTCTACCACGTCTTCAGGGTTGCGTCCTATCAAACCGCATGGTAAACAAATCATCCCCCTTTGACTGGTGGTGTTAGGTAACCGCAAGAATTGAGGCGACGCTAGTCATGGGCGCCTTGAGGGGGCGATAGTTACTGAGGTTGTGACACGCTTTGCCGCTCTTCTCTATATAATAGGGTGAAGCGGTGCCTGTCTTCACTTCGTCCTCCTACATCTTTCCAATGGCTAGATCTTCCGTCGCCCGTAGATCTTCTTCGACTCTTCAGCGACGAACTTCGTGTCCGCATGACCGCCATGTGCGCCTCGGCAACGGCCTAACTAACAGCCATGATGTGGGCATTGTCCGATGGCTTGTCGCCAGTGAGGCCCACGACGGGGCAGCCACCATTGTGAAAGATGCCAATGCCGCGGGTCGTGATGCCCTCAACATCTGATGTTTGTTAAGTTCATCGTGGCAGGGGTTGTTCCTCCGCTGTTGCTATTCTTCCACACCGTACTGGCGGCGTACGGAGTATTCTTGGCTCACCTCCACCGTAGGACTGTCACCATCTTGGCGTCATTCTAGCACTTGTGTGAAAGCTTTGTTAGAGTGAACAACTCTAGGGTGGTGTAGAGGTCGCGCGTACTCATCTTTTCCCTCATGCGAGGGTCCTAAACGCCAATGTGGTAAGTTTCCACGATGGCTTTAGGGGTGATCTTGGGGATGGTGTGCAGCACCTGGCAAAATCACTGAGTGAACTTGCGCAAGCTTTCCTTGGGCTTTGAGATAGCTTGTGGAAGTCGCTGACTATCCCGGGACGTTTGAACCCTCCTTGGAAGGCCCTAACGAACTGGCCGTAGAGGTTTTCCCATGACTTGATGGAGCCCACCAACAGGTTGATGAGCCATGCCCGTGCTTCACTCTTGAGGGCGAGGGTGAACTAGTTGGTCATGACCCGCTCGTCGCCCCCGGTCGCTTGCACAGCCATGTAGTAAATCTGGAGGAAGTATTTAGGGTTGGTCTTCCTGTTGTACTTGTCTAGTACATCGGTTCAAAACTTCAGGGGCCACGTGTCCCTTCGCAGTTCCGGTGTGAAGGCGGTGTAACCGGCCGTGAATTCTAGGGCACTCCTCCCAACTCTGGCCGGTTCAATGCTGTGACGGAGATGACACTCCCGACAGCATTCGATACGCGTTCGGGCATATTTCCCTTGACGCTCGTCAAGGACCCGACGTAAGTCCCGTGATCGCGAGGTCTAGGAGGAGCCTACAGAAGCGTGATTGTCACCTCTCTCCCCAGCTAATCTTCGGGGAGGATCTGCCTCGCGGTGGCTCTCCGAGCAGCCGTGATTCGGCAGGTGATGAGCGTGCTCCGTGGCTCTCCTGCTAGCAGGGCGAGGGGGCCTGGCGCCCACCGCGGGGCGCTGGTTAGCACCCCTAGCTCCCTGGGAAGGAGGGGCCATAACTGTTGAACGCGATAATGAAGTGTGCCAACCTCGCAAGCCACGCATTGGCGCACGAGTTGTCCCCGACAGCTTCCGACAGAAACTCTAGCATAGTTTCCGCAGCGGCTAAAGCATCACGGAAATGGGTGGCACGAACGGAGTAGGGGCGGGCCGCTGACTACCAGTAACGACCGAGACTCCTAGGGCTGATGTGCTTCCTTGTGGGGACGCGGAATGGATTGGGGTAGGCGAGTTCTACCTTGCAGGCTTGCTGCCCTCCCCTTCCGGTGTCCCCGATGCACATGAGTGCTCTGCAGAGAGAAGCTCTCTGTTGGGTGGTGGTTCTGGTGTCATGGCCCTCGAGGGCGCGGTGGTCCACACAGACCCTCCATTGGATGCGGGTTGGCTGGTGGCTTCCTCTTCTTGGTGTTGTCGCTTCGCTCGATGTCGGATAGCGCTAGCATGAGTAGTATCTTCCATCGTACCGCGGGCCGCTCCTCCTGAGCTTCGAGGCATGGTGACGGGGACTGCCGCCATGCTCCATCGGAGGTGCGCCAGATGTCAAGTTTCAACACTGGGGGTATGAGTCCCCCTTTGTTGTTCAGTTAGGGGTGCAACGTGCAGCAAGCTCGATCGGCGAGCTAGAAGAACACAATCACAGAGAGAGACACTGTGTTTTTTACCCAGGTTCAGGTCCGCAGTGAGTGCAACCCTATGTATTGCAACTAGATGCTATCTGATTATCACAAGGTTACACTGGGTTCCTTCCTCGGGAAGGTCCTCTAAACTAAAATCCTCCCCCTCGTTCGACCTGGGCCTCCTATTATACAGAAAGCGGTCACCACAGGGGTCGGTGCACACGCGGCAGAGGGCTCAATGCTACATGGCCGACCAAGTTGTCCATGGCCTCAACGTGGCGGGTCTTTGCTGCTACCCATATGCGTCACCATACGTCCTAGCTAGGTAGCCCGGGACATATGCCAGGTGTAGCTCTATCTACCCTGATAGAGATTCTTTCCCCGGGTGGCTCTACACCCAGGTTCCCAGGCATGAAGTGTGTACTCGGGCTGTCTAGGAGGCGTGGGCGGGGTCACGAGTCACTTTCGGGGGATCCTGCTAGGCGGGTTCCTCCGTGGAACCGACACCTTTTACAAGCCTAGGGAGAGAGAGCTAGACCACGTTGATGTCATTATTAGAACCTACCATGTCGAACCAAACCAGATGGGCTCTGTCTATTTGCAGGCCCCATTGGAGATTTCCTAAGAGAATCTCCAGCCGCATCCCCAAACGATGCCCCAAAGGCTATTGTGCGTGTTGGGAGGAAGACGACGTCTAGCCGCGTGGCCCAAAGATCGTTCCCGTCCAGCGCTGCCCAAAATTGTGTCTAGACCCCCGAGGCCACCACCACAATGTCTTACAATCGCAACACCAAAGAAGTGACCGCGAATGGATTGGGGCACCGCAACCTCACCGTCAACAAGGCCCGGGCGCTGCACTGGGCATGTCGCGTTCTTCCTCGTCCTGCTCGTCGTTGCATGGGGCCTAGAGCCCATGCCATCTTACTCGCGCACCTCCCCCTACCTTGTTCTAAAGCGCGAGGTGAAGGTGGAAGTTGTCACTCCGCTAATCCGCCGCACGACATCATGGGACATTGTATCCCGCACGGTGGCATTGCCTCCTCCAGCGGCGCCGGCTTTAGCAGTGACGCTGGCCCTAGCGGTGCCAAGGACTATCCCGACGAGCCCGAGAAGGATGACGACTCGGACTTCCTCTACTTCCTGTACTACTATTATGGTGACGGCCGTGACAGCCAGATTAGTTTTCGTTTAGTTTAGTTAGATTTTGTTCAAAGCTTGAGTGATATCCTAAAAGTTTGAATGAATCTAAATTATTCGTTTATATTTGTTTTTTTAAGAAACTTTATGGGGAGTGTGGCTAGGTAAGCATGGCCCAAACACGGTACCACACCTCGGTGTCCTACCGACCCACCGTTTTTTGCCGGACGGTGTTTGGGCGGACGCCATTGGAGTTGGAGTTGCCCGTGATAATAAAGAAGAAGCTGCTAGCTAGCTAGATAGGGTTCCAACTGGCACGACGGCCCCGCCCCACCAGGCTCCGGCAATGGAGGTGTGGTTGTGTCAGAGGGTAGCCCAACGAAAGCAGCTGCCGGTGCTAGTTTATATACGCGGGGGAAGGAAGCAGCAGGGGCGCATGTTATATCCTGGCTGGCATTTCTGGTCTCTAACCCTTCTTCATCGTTTAATTATTACCAACACCGTACTACGTACCCAGTGTGGTGCAGAGCTAAATAAATTTAGGGTGTTTGTTTAACGAACGAATCAGCTCGGGATCACATCACGTACGAAACAAACGACCAATTGGGCCTAGCTAGCTATATGCTCATGGCTTCGTAAAGCTGCTAGCTACGGAGTAGCTGCATAGAGTAGCTATATGAAGAGTAAATAAAAAGTTTCACGTCAGCGGCGTCACGTGCATGGGGCCAAGCCATGCACGAGGCAGCACGTGACGACGGACGATTCTCCGCCTCGGGATCCTGGCCGCCCTCACGTGACTCGATGCCCCTTCCATCTGCTGCGTGCGTGCTATGCATCCATGCCATGCATGCTCCCTCGCACCATTCCCAGTCGATCGAATTCATCCTCCGGTGAATCGATCAATCGTCTAAATGTTTAACAAGCAGCTCACCATCCCCCCGGTACATCGATGTGCTCAAGCGAAGCTGTAAAATAAGAGCGAGTTAGCTACTAACTATCCACTGCCCCCTAGCTAGGACGGCAAATGTAAATTCACCAAGACACACTTTTCAAGGGAAATTCACCCGACCAAGACGGTGTGACATCAACTATATGTATATATGCCCACTCTTCAACTTGGAGATAGTATAAGATACTACTACATATCAACAACATTTTGACTCCAACCGGAAGATGCACAAGTTCAGAATCTTAACTTCCACGGTGAAAACCTAATTAAGACCTGAGTTAATTGGTTGTGTCTGGAAATGGTCTTGTTCAATACATTGTTTTGCGAGTCCGGATATTCCTTCTCTAGGTGAAAAACTTTGATCTATGATCAGAACGACGACGACGGCGATTGGGCACTATTACCACCGATACTTTGTCATATTATGTGGCCAGGAAATTATGTGTTAATCGAAAAGACCGTTATCTATATATGGTGGTGAACGGGCTTGGGCCCACGGGTTAGTAAGACGCTGGCGCCTGACAAACTACAGCTTGTCACAGCGTCCTCCAACTGCAACCAGGTGCCCCACCATGCACACCACCATGATAAGGTTAACAAGTAAAAACAACGGACCTGCTGCAAGACGGTTAAACTACGAGCGAGGTGAAAGTAACTAACAAAATCCACAATGATTGTGTGACGTGCTGTGAACCCTAAACCCTAAACCCTAAAACCCTAAAACCCTAAACCCTAAACCCTAAACCCTAAACCCTAAACCCTAAACCCTAAACCCTAAACCCTAAACCCTGAGTGGTCAGCAGGGACGGTAGGCCATGGACGACACTCCTATGAGTGAGTGTGAGCTCAGAGTACGGGCCCTGCTCATCCCTCTGGTAAGCTTGCACCAGCCTCACTCACTCAACCCCTTGCAGGTTGCAGCAAGCTGGCTCCACTGCACACACACTAGCGAGCTCATAATTTACCAGCTAGCTCTAGCTCGGTTTGTTTCCAGCTGCCCAGCTTCCCTTCTCCTATATTAATGGTTTTGCTTCGGCGGCTTTCTTGTTACTGGTGCGCGATTGCAGCTCCCCAGAGCTTTGCTTGTGCCGGCCGGCAGCAGCTTGCCAGGACTACTCAGCTACAGCACACTCACACTCACTCACTGCCACACTACCACCTAGCTCAGCCCAGCTCAGTCCAGTACCACTCCGCCATTACTGCAAGCTCTCTGCTCCTCCATCCTCGCTAGATTTCCTTCCAGCCACTCACTGCACTTGCTTCCCGGTTCTATAATTAAGCATGGCAGCGGAGTGGGAGGCAGCCTTGGGCATGGAGCTCGGCATGGGAACACACTACCACCACCAACACCACGCGCCGTCGGCAGCAGCCCAGATGAACCACCACCACCACCACGCCGCATTCTCCCACTCCCACTCCCACTCGCACTCCCAGCCGCACCACTACCACTTCTACGGCGCGCCGTCGTCCGCGGCTGGCGGCGGGGAGGACCACATGCGCGTCGACGAGATGCTCGACCTCTCCTCCCACCTCGGCGCCCACGACTTCTTCCCCGGCGCCGGGGGAAATGGCAGTGGAAATGGCGGACACTACCACGGTGACGGGGTCGTCGTCAAGAGCGAGGCCCCGCCCACCCCGCCTGCTACTGCTCCGGCGGCGTCCTTCAACCTCTCCTCCTACGCCGACGAGTTTTACCTGCCCGTCCCGGTAAGCATAGCTAAACCCTTACTCAGTTAACTGTTCGGTCCTGTACTTACTCACTACTCGATCTTACTTTCTGAAAATGTTTCACGAGAATCATGAGATCTACCGAGTTAGCTAGCTACACAATTAACTGACCACCAACTGATTGACTGATCGATGTGCGCAGACTGAGGAAGCTGCGGAGCTGGAGTGGCTGTCCAATTTCGTGGACGACTCGTACCCCGACATCCCCAACTACCCGCCGGCCGTGCAGGCGGCGATGGCCGCCGCCGCGAGGAATGGTACTGGCGGCAGGCAGCTGAACGCAGGACAGGAGAATTCCGGGTCGGCGGCGCCCGGCGCGCGCGGTGCACGGAGCAAGCGGTCGCGGGCGGCCTCCGCGGCGGCGGCCGCGTGGCACGCGCTCGCGCCGCGCCAGGCTCCCTCGCCGTCCTCCTCGTCCTCGTCGTCGGACCTGTCGAACTCCAAGCCAGGGCGCTCCTTAGGAGGCGGCGGCGGCGGCGGAATGAAGAAGAGCGGCCTGACCGTGGACGTAGGAGGGAGGGAGAACGGCAACAACAATATCGGCGAGGACGGCGGCGTGCGGCGGTGCACCCACTGCGCGTCGGAGAAGACCCCGCAGTGGCGGACGGGGCCGCTGGGCCCCAAGACGCTGTGCAACGCGTGCGGGGTGCGGTACAAGTCGGGCAGGCTGGTGCCGGAGTACCGCCCCGCAGCGAGCCCCACGTTCGTGCTCACGCAGCACTCCAACTCCCACCGCAAGGTCATGGAGCTGCGCCGCCAGAACGAGCTCGTCCACATCCGGGGCGGCGCCGGTGGGCTCGTGTCCGCGGCGTCGTCGGGGCCGGCCGGCGGGGGCAGCGCGGCCGAGCACATGTTCCGAGACTACGGCGTGTGCTGAGTTGAGCTGAGTTGACCCCGAAAGCTCGGATCTTTGGTGGATCCGAGATAGGCCGGCGCGCCCGCCCGCCAGTTAGCTCGATCGATCTGCTTAATTTTGCATGCAAATTCCTTTTCCTTCTTGCCTCTTTTTTTTTTCGCAATTCAATGTACTGTAATATTTTTGTTGCTTCCTCTAGTTCATATGGATCTCTCTTTTTTTTGTCCGAAATAAACAATGAAATCTGTCGAAAAAAATCGGAAATAAATATTTTGCTTTGAGCTTCGGTACACTGTCTACTGACCTGCATAAGTGTGAGTGCAACTGAATGGAGTACACATAATTCAGTGGTGGTGAGGTGAGAAGTACGTCACACGATGGAGAGTAGGTCAAAGAGCTTTTTCATTTATTTATTTATTTTAACCGGAGGAGGGAAAGGGACGAGGGGGGTGCTGCGTCAGCACGTGATTTGGTTCGTTGGTGCGCTGCAGCTTTAATTTGTCAGGCCGGGAACATTGTTATGTTCCCCTCACGTGATAGGTCCCCTCGCCTCACCACCCCCTCCTATCATGTGTCCCTCCCTCCCTCCCTCGGTTATTTCAACCACTTTGTTTTTCCTTCGACGACCTGGTTAATATTTAAGTTACAGTAGTTATCAAGATAAAGTTTTAGTGTGGTTTTACTAAATCTAAGTCCTCTGAGATTATCATGTATCACAATCACCGTTTTGATTTGTCACCGTTTTGATTCGTCCCCATTAAGATTCACACGGGAGTAGTGCATCAAACGACTAGCACGGAAGACATAAGAATATTACAAAAAATTACTATATACGTGATAATGTGAAGCGAAATTAACTTGTAAATAAATAGTGTAAGTATAACTCACTTTCATGGGCCAGCTTTCACGGTGTGGCTACGAGCACAAAGAAACACGGTGCGAGAAATGGATATCATTATTGCAGTTTTGTAGATTGGCTCGACCGATGACTAACCTAAAATAGATAATGATGTGGTGGCTAGAGCAAAGATAGAGTATGGACTCGCCGCCATCCGCACATGGTACGGCGGAGGGTGCACGGGTGAGGGCCCGAGAAGGAAATATACTCCTGTGACGAAGAAATGAAGCTTCCGTGGCTCTATAGTATCGACTTGCTACCTTGACAATAAAATTTGGGTTTGATTATATAGTATAAAAGAGTGACCAAAAAAGTCCAAGGATGCGGTGAGAGAAAGTAAGGTGTGTAAATAGAGACTGCATTCATCTCCAATGAGGGGCGGACACCATTTCAGGTTGCAGTAACTAAATAATATTTATTTTCATGTTGTATTTGCTAAAATATATTTGGATTTAATGTATTATATAGTGTAGATCAAGATAAACACCAGAAAGACAACTTTCTAATACTTCATTAAGTGAAGAAATAAGACATGCTTCAACAAAGTCGATTGTTGGTACTATACTTGATTGGGTGAGGTAGTATCATAATATTGGACCTGCTGAACCTAGGCCGAAGCTTAGTGATAAGTTTAATGTTCTAATTCCTTACCACAGAGTTTTTGATGGGAAGTAAATAACTTTGGACATGATTCAAGGTAAGTGGAATGACAATTTCCACCCATTTTACAGTTTCAAAGGTGAGGTAGAAAGGGCATCACCTAGGAATATTGTTGACACTGATTATGAGGTAGTTAGAGGAAGACAAAAGACCACAAGAGAGAAGTTGTATAGGATGTAAGAAAAGAAATGCTCTGGGAGATGCTTTGTCTGCCTGAAAGCATGCTGTAATGGGTTTCTAGAGGGCTACATGTCATATTTGGAAAATAGACGCTAATTTTTTAACATAGAAGTTCAGAGGACACCTTGCTACAACATGTGTTGTAGATGCCCATAATTGGCTATTTCCCGTATCTTATGCTTCTTGGGGATGAATCTAATGAAAGCTAGACATGCTGAATTGAGAGACTTCATGTAGTGATTGGTCACCCTAAAATCTGGGTGATACACACTGATGTATGCAAGGGAGATAGAGAATGTTGTTCATGGTGTATGTCCTTGGGTTGATCATCGAGAATGCATGCGACACCTTGCTAGTAACTTCATAAAGAAGCTCAAAGGCAAGATCTTTGGAGATAACTTCTGGCTAGTAGCTTACACATACACCTCAAGAAGGCATGCTACTTACATGCAGAACATGTATACACATCCAAAGGTGAAAGAATACCTTAAAGAACATCACATCATACGAGGGGCTAGAAGCAAGTTTGGTGAGTTAAGCAAAGTGGGTTATGTTTGTAAAAATTTGGGAGAGATTTCAATTCTAAGATTAGGGACCTTAAATCACTTGTAATTCTTATTTTTCAAATGTAATAACACAATGCATAATGATGAAGATAGGTTTTAGGCAAAGAATTTGTGCAAGAAATTTTTCAGACCATAAAATAGTGCTAAAGATTCTTTTGTTACTCCATGTAAGAACTATGGCAATGAGAGAAATAAAGCTAAGGAGGGTTAGAAGTTCTAATACATTAGCTGAGGTTTGTGCAAAACATAAACATCAAACTAAAATGAGGTATCATGTAGACATTGCAAAATTGACTTATTCATGCAGAAAGTGGTAGACTACAGATTTTTCATGTCACCATACACTGTACTTCATCTTGAAGATGAGAGGTGATGGTGTTGTAATAGATCATTTTGTTGATGACTATTTTTCCATGGACAAGTTCACTACAACTTATACAGAAAACATACCACCCATGCAGATGAAAATGATCGGGAATTTGTTGATCCAGGATAGAACCAATAGTTCTTAGGACGCCACATATAAAGCCTAGAAAGCTAAGGATCAAAGCCTCCACTCAAAAAGGTTCGAGGTTAGGAGCAATGAAAATAAAATGCAAAAGGTGTGAGGGGTTTGGCCATATCAAGAGGCTATGCAAAAACCTAGTTCCGCATGATTTTGAAGATGATGAACATGTCTCCGTTCACATTCAGGAGGCAGAGGTTTAAGCTTCCCAAGCATAATATGAAGCTAATCCTTTAGAGAAACTGAGCAAAGGGAAAGGAAAGGAGAAGGGGCAAGAAAACGAGAATGGTGAAGAAGATAAACGACAAAGTTGTCATTGAGGAAGTTGATTAAGAACAAGAAGTGCATCAAGTTGATGAGGTGAGGGAAGTGCAACAAGTTGATGAAGAACAAGATGTGACAGTAGACATTGAAGGGCGGGATTTTCATGAAGGGGGGATAAGAAGAAACAAAACAGGGAGTGGAAGGGGAAGGGAAAGCACCCATTTTGGGCCAATAGTCAATGGATTGGTGAAAGTCGAATGAAAGTGAGTTGCAGGTGGACACATTTTGTTATTTGTTGGAACTTTTCCAAAATCAAGCTAGAGACTGATGTGATGAAGATAGTCGGTACTGAAGGTAGATTCTAGATGCTATTTGGCAGTAGGCCCATATGAAAGATGATTCAAAACAAGGCAGAAAGCGACATAGCCAGAATAATCTAGAAGTCACGTCGAGAAGAGTAAAGCTAGTTGGTTCTTAGAAGAGTACGGCTATTTGAGTATTTTTGTGTGTTTTTCTGCCTCCTCTCTAAGAAGAGTAAGCTAGTTGGGACCTTTTTATAGGCCCTTTTAGGTCAAGACTTTGAGTTAGGGATGAAGACAGACAACCGCAGACGCTCGAGGAGGGAACAAACATGGGTGGCGTGGCCTGGGGTGGGACATGCCACCTGAGACCGTTTGGGCCGTCCTCGCTCCACTCCGGTGATCCAAATGCTCCAACTCATTGTCTATGGGTTGGGTTCAGCCTAGGGGACGTGAAAACGAACCACGCTGGGCGAATTTGGGCTATGTGGGGTGATTGGGCGATATTTTTGGTGGCAATGCCCACATAGGTCCATTGGGGGACAAGTGGAAATGCTCTAAGACACAACAACCTCTTTAGAAGCCATGAAGATGGAGGTGTTGACCAGATCATCGATAACTTTGCCAGGAAGGTGCTAGAGATGTTTTCCTAGGGAGAGGGTCCTTCCATGGGAAGGCGTCGCTTGAGGACACGGTCCTTCCATTTCACAAAGCAAAAATGTCTTATATTTCTAAACAGAGGGAGTACCTTCTAGCAGCAGTGGGTCTAAAGCCTTGTACTAGCTAGTTTTTCCTCTCCCATTTGCATACAATTTTTTGTTGACAACATATAAAAGTATTAGCAGTAAGTTTCCCTACTATTCAGCCAAAAATATCATGGCAAAATTGAGTGGTTTTGTCTTCGGCAATAAGCTTGATGCTCTCTTCTCATGCAGAACATTACATGTTGATTGTCAAACTTAGCATCCAAGTGCATTGATCCGGAAATGGTGTACAAGTTTGCAAGAACTATAAAATCATTCATATTTATGAATTAGCACAAAGTTCTCTATATTTTGTTAGCCTCGGTTTAGCTCTAGATCTAGTCGGTAGAGACCATAGGGTTTGATCTGAGAAAGAGAGAGAGAAAGAGAGATGCTGGTACCTTCTCCAGTGCTCGAGGCGCTAGAGCTGTTGGCCATGGGGTTGCGGCGAGAGTGGGCTATGTAGTGGCGACGGTGGTGGAGCTTCTCGTAGCTAGCGCCAAGCCCTAGATTGGAAGGGATTGTAGGTGGGGGGAGCGGCGGTCGCGGCGAACCTCGTAGTGCGTGCCCCGGCCCCTACCGTCTTTATGTAGCGCTGCTAAAGGGGCCCACCAACCATGATAGGGTTGGGCGCCCCGATCAGGGCGCGGTCAAAGGGTTCGATCAGGCTGTTGGGCCTTGATCGGGAGATCAACCTAACAGTTTCCCCCTTGATCTCAACTTTAGTTTTTACTTTATACTTTACTCGTTTTATCACAGTTCAGTACATAGAGCATGTTTCATCATCACGACTCAATTGCCGATAGAATCATACAGTTACAATATATCTCTTGTTCTAAAACAAATTCTGTTTCTTTTGGGCCTCTTATGATCCAGGAATTATAGATTTTCCCTTAAACCCATGTCGGCTAAGTACTCCTTGAACACATTGGCTGGTAAGCCTTTCGTTAGTGGATCTGCAAGCATATCCTTTGTCCTTATATGCTCGAGTCTTATAATGTGATTCTGGATCTTATCTTACACAACATAATACTTTATCTCTATTAGTTTGGAAGCATTACTTGACTTGTTGTTGTGAGCATATAATATTGCGGGCTCGTTGTCACGGTACATCTTTAGTGGTTTGTCAATGTAATCTACCACTTTCAAGTTGGGTAGAAATTATTTAACCATATCGCCTGCCCTGTTGTCTCATAACATGCTATAAATTCTGCATACATCGTGGATGATGCAACTATCGACTATTTGGAGATTCTCCATGAAATAGCTCCTCCTGCAAGAGTGAAGACATATCCTATAGTGGATTTTCTATCATCTCTATCTCCCGCAAAATCAGCGTCTAAATACCCTCTTACTTCTAGTCACTACAAGAAAAGTGTTGACTAGTGACCTTTTCTTAATGACCATGAGTTTTTTTGGTCATAGATCTATGACCATTTCAAATCTAATGGTCGAAGGCTATTTTAGAGGCTCCAAACCTTCTACGACCAATTTTGTTAGAAAGATCATAATTTATTTACACAAATTGGTCATAATATATACAACACTACTCCATGACCTTAATTTTAAGCCACCGCGATCAATTTAAATGGTCATGGTCAATATTCATAATTACTTAAAAATAAAGATCGGCCACCTTAGCAAGTTGGTCCACACGTCGTGTTCATATGTCAACTTTCGCTGACGTGTGTGTATATGTGTCGTATCGATGTGTCAATTTTGGCTCAGTGTTCACAAGTTGACCTGTTAACCATACTACTGACATATGTGACCCACAACTTGACTAGTTGACCAAGATGACATATGGGACCAACCTGTCATACGAAGACTCACCGCCAACCTGGCAGGTGGGACCCACTGTCTAGCGCGAGCTAAGAAATTTTAAACCGACGGAGGGGAGCCAGCCTAACACACAACTGATTTTTTTTGGAAAAACAAGTTAAAAGACACGCGACAGGGAGTCGAACCAGTGAGCTGATCCTCAGTGGAAAAATATGGTGGTAGCATTTTAGAATTGTCATTTGGTGGTTGCTTAACAAAACGTCTCGTTTTTTGCACTCGGAAAATGAAAAATGGCTTTTGTGTGTGAAAAAAAAGAAAACTTCCTCCTGCAACATTGTTCGTCATCCTTAGATGCACATGCATGCACAATATGGGAAAATTATCATAAACTATACCACGATTCTGACCATAACGTCGGTCGTTTGACCTCAAAGTCATGAAACCTCAAACATGATAGGTCATTTATGAGCAGATTTTTTTGTGATATTTGCAATATACCAAGTTTGGTATTTTTTCTTGCAACTATATTACATAATATGACAACATGCAAAGGTTTTACGTTCTTTGGATCGTTTTTAAATTTCTTATGCCCGTTTCAAACTATGGTCAAAACAGTGGGCATGAAGATTCTTAGCTAGGGGCTGGGTGTCGCTAAACTTGCATTGGATCTCTGATAAAATAACATATTATGAATCTAAAAATTATTTTAAAAAAATCATGAGCATTCTATCTTGTATCTGTAGTTCAAATCTGACCTAGTTTCTACTGATTCGGTTGGAATTTGTTTTTTTCACGAGGGGTGGATGAAAATGTTTGAGATACCCCAGTTAGTACATTGGCCATGTAATGTGGTCTAGTACTTTTGAAAAACAGGTTTGAAGCATTTTGGAACTTTTGTTTGGTGGTTGCTTCACAAAACTTCCTGTTAGTATGGTTGAGTGTCGAACACTGGGTTCTCCCACTTGCTCTCGATGATCATGTTGTGCAACATGATACAAGAAGTCATGACCTCCCACATCGG
Source organism: Avena sativa (assembly GCA_916181665.1). Taxonomy (NCBI): domain Eukaryota; kingdom Viridiplantae; phylum Streptophyta; class Magnoliopsida; order Poales; family Poaceae; genus Avena; species Avena sativa. Next base: position 60,295,085 of record OV702289.1, read on the forward strand.
ATCCTTGGACCATTTAAGTGCAGGGTATCGAACAATGGCAAATCGAGCTTGCAGCACACCAAATGCCTCCTCCACATCTTTCCTGCAAGCCTCCTAGCACTGAGCAAACCAAGCTTTCTTCCCTTTAGGCACTGCATTTGAAATGATCTTGACAAATTTTGACCACTTTGGATAGATGCCATCATCCAGATAGTAGCCCTTGTCATATTGGTGGCCATTGATCTCATAAGCCACAGGAGGAGAATTGCCTGAAACAAGCTTGGCAAGCACATTCGAGCACTGGAGCACGTTGATATCATTGTGAGATCCTGTCATCCCGAAGAAAGCATGCCAAATCCAGAGATCCTTATCAGCCACTACTCGAAGAACCACACTACATGCTCCTTTGTGGCCCTTGTACATGCCCTGGTTTGCAAATGGACAGTTCTTCCATGCCCAGTGCATACAGTCGATGCTTCCAAGCATCCCAGTGAACCCTCTTTCTGCATTTTGTGCCAGCAGACGAGCAGTGTCGTCTTCATTGGGTGTGCGCAGATATGTGTCGCCAAACACCGCCGCAATTGCCCTACAAAACATATACATGCAATCAATGGCCGTGGACTCGACAATACGCATGTAGTCGTCCTGTGTGTGTCCAGGCATTCCATATGCTAGCATCCGAAGGGCAACTGTGCATTTCTGGATAGTGGAGAAGCCAAGCGTACCCACAGCGTCCCTCTTCATCTTGAAGTAGTCATCGAACTCCCTCAGCTTCTCGACGATCTTAAGGAAGAGCTTCCTGCTCATCCTGAAACGGCTGTGGAATGTGACATTGCCGTGCACTGGATTATCGGCGAAGTAGTCTGCATACAACATGCAGTACCCTTCCATCCTCTGCCTCGGCTTGCTCTTGCAACGTCTAGTCGCTGAGCCGCCGCGGACCGGCTTGTCCTCCTCGATGATCATGGACATGAGGGCGAGGAGGATAGACAGGTGCCCATCGTCCCTGGCCGCCGCTGCATTGATCACAACGACCTCCTCATCCATCAGAGCGGCCATGACCTCCTCGTCGTCCGAGTCCATCGCCTTGGCAAACGGTCGTGCACCTTTTGTGCGGGGAGGAAGTCGGGTGGGAACAGAGGTTCGCCAGCCGACGGTTGGTCTAAGGACGACGGAGGAAGATGCGGCGTGGGTGTTTGGAGCTGTGGAGGGGTTTATTTGGCGGTGGGGAGTGCTACCGGAGGCGGGTTCCCGACGGGGAGGTTGGGGTGGTCGCGGCGGCCGCCAGGGGGTCGAAAGGGTAGGATAGGACAGGATATTTCTGGCTGTTTGTCACCGACAAGGCTGGCCCGCAACGTTTTCTCGACGTGCCGGCGCCCCCGCTTGCCTCCCTGAAAATATTGGGTTTCACCTGGGGCCGCCGGCTAAATAATTGGGCCGCGCCGACGGAAATTCTGAAATGAGGATCTCGGTTGGGAGTGTTTTTTTAGCGCCGGCGACCCTCATAGGCCTTTGGGGGAGGGGGGTTTTGAGAACCCCGAGTGGAGTTGCTCTTATTCTTTGGGAGAGAGGTAAGTAGTACTCTCTTCGTTTCAAAATATAATATGTTTTAGCTTTGTGAAACAAATGTATCTAGATTTCTTTTAGTATATAGGTTCACTTAGCTTTGGAGTGAATCTACGCACTAAAAGAAGATACATTTTCTTGACAAAGCTAAAACATCTTATATTTTAGAATGAAGGAAGTAGTCGACATTGCAGGTGGGTGCATGTTATCATCCGAATTACTCCGAGTGTGGGTAGTCTTGCTCCCCGAGCCCCTGTTTGCCGCGCGGGTTGTTGGGACTGGGGTAGGAGTCTTTCTTCACGAGATTTCAGCTCTGCGGCTTCCTCACTCCTCAGTGTGCACTCTGCACACACCCATGAAGTATGTCTCGTCAGACAAAATGCTTAACCAGCTGCAGAAGCGAGCTAGATCTCCTGAACAACCGTTCGTTACTCTTAACTTTTTTAATGAGATTCTCTAGCTTCTTACAGAGACGGGCAGGTAGAACTTGTCGGTGAAGATCACAGGTTGCAGGGATGATGCGACGAAGATACCACCGGAGCGGAAGGTGGGCGGCGGCTCGCACTTGACGGCACGGTCGCGGGAAAGAAGCTGTCGGCGCCGAGGTGGGAGGAGAGGTCGAGCATCTCGTCGGCACGCCGTAGAAGTGGTAGTGGTCCGGCTGCGAGTGGTGGGAGTGAGAGAATGCGGCGTGGTTCATCTGGGTGGTTGCCGACGACGCGTGATGGTAGCGCGTGCCCGTGCCGGTCGAGCTAGCTCCATGCCCAAGGCTGCCTCCCACTCCGCTGCCATGCTGCAAACTAGTAGTAGCTTAATTATAGAACTAGGAAGTGCAGAGCTTGCAGTAATGGCGGAGTAGTAACCAATCGAGGTAGCTAGTGGCAGTGAGTTGAGAGCGTGATGTCGCTCCGTCCTGGATACCGGCCGGAACAAGCAAAGCTGTGAGGAGCTGCAATCGCGCACCAGTAACAGGAAAGCCTTCGAAGTAAAACCATTAATATAGGAGAGCGAAGCAGCTAGCTCGGGAAAGGTGGGAGACGATGAGGATGAGCACGTGAAAATGAACCGAGAGCTGGTAAATTATGAGCTAGTGCGTGGGTGTGGGCAGTGGAGCCAGCTTGCTGCGAGGTTGAGTAAGCCGGTGCACGATTACCAGAGGCGCTGCCCGTACTCTGTACTCTCACTCATTCGCTCACTCACTCACTCGTACCGTGAGTGGGCATACAATCATTGTCGATACCTTCCGTTCATATTATTATTCTTAACTTTATCTAGATACAAATGCACTAATATACGAATCTAGACAAAGTTAAGATTATAGTTATTTTCACCTTATAATCTAACCGTCCTACAGCAGGTCCGTTTACTTGTTAACCTTATCATCGTGGTGTGCATGGTAGGGCACCTGGTTGCAGTTGTAGGACACTGTGACAAGCTGTAGTTTGTCAAGGCACCGGCGTCTTACTAACACATGGGTCCACGCCCCTTCACCACCATAGATAACGCCCTCTTCTTCCTCTTCTTCGATTAACATTGATGCTTTGTCCCTGAGCAAATTTCCCGGCCACATAATTTGCCGACAATGTTACCGAAATTCGTAAGACTAGTCAAAAGCATCCAGTACACACGCTTAGTCTTGTCAACCTTGAGCGTGGGGCAATCTTCTTATATAAGTTTAATTCTGATGCATACCCTGATCAAGTAAACACATCGGTGTCGACACCCTAGTCAGCATTGCGGCAATTCAGGCTGCGAGGTAGGTGTAGCAATGGCGACTAAGAGTGAAAATACCGAGTTCAATACTGCTCCTTCGGTCCCAACTAGAATTAGATAACACATGTACCTAGAAACATTAGGTTTTACACTAGTGAAAGGTTAATCCAACAACTATGGAGAGTTAACTTAGAAGTAACTATTGTTGGCCCGACCGAGCCATCGTAGGTAAAATACTGGTGCATATACATAGATATGCCACCTCCTATCTTGTTGTAACTACAGATCACTTAAAAATTATCAACGTTCATAATACTCAATGATACTACTATTGATACCTATTCACAAATGTGGAGCACTTTTTTTGTAATGTATCATTTTCAATAGTTGAAGCAACACATATTTGTTACAAGAAAATGTGAATCATATATTTATCCGGAACTCCTTGAAAAAGAAGAAGAAGAAGAAGAAGAAGAAGATTTAGCTCGGAAAGTGTGCCAATGTCAAAGATGGTTTTACGTTTACAATCCTAGGGAGTTACTCGTTGTTGACTCTGATATACTACCTCCATACCGGTTTGTTAGGCTAATACGTACTTGAAGAAAATAGTGTGATCGTAAATTTGATCAATAAAATACAAGAAATGGAGGCAGTACATCTTTTAACGCATAGTCACTCTTATTGTTGTGCATCTTATTTTGCAATCCGGGTTGGCCACATATCATAGGATATGGTGAATCTTGTTTGGCTAGGTTCTTTTACAGCAGTGGATCCTTTGCCTCGACACTTAGAGCAACTCCAATAGCTTACCCATGTATGGGTAAGAAAAAAAAATGTTTGGATAAGAGGAGACACAAGTTTTGGCTAACTAGGCTAGCCTGCTTTTCCAACTTACCCATAACGTGGTTACCCAAAACTGGTTTACACGTGGGACCCACTTGTCATTGCCATTTTTTCTTTCTTTTTTCTTTTTCTTTTTCCTCTTCCTTTTCTCATCTTCTTCCCCAACACACCCGTCCCATTGCCCAAACGCCCCTACCCATGCGCCCATCTTCTTGCAGCACCCCTGATGTGATGCGCATGGAGCCTGTGGTTGGTCGGAGGTGGCGGAGCCCTTGCTCGTCCAAATCAACCCCAGCGGCCATCGAGGAACGAGGTCATGGTGGCTTGGGAGCTCGCATGTTGGGTGTGCGGTAGGCGTCGCGGTGCTCGCTATTGGGTACGGGTGGCGGAAACTCGTAGGTAGGGTGGTGGTGGAGCTGCGTGCGGGTCTGGAAGGCCCCCTCGACGGCGAATCTGAGCCGGTGGTGCGCCAACCGGGGTGGCCGCTGTGGCTCGATTCCGGTCGGTAGAAGGGGTGCGCGGGGGGTGGGGGTGTGGGGAGGTCAAAAGGTGGAGGGGCGCAAAGTGGCGGCACGTGGGATGGCGGCGATCTACGCCATCGTCGGGTGGGTCGAGACGAATTTTCCGCGTGAGCAGTTGGTAGCCTCACACCTCCGTTTTCACTGAGGTGGCAAAATATCGGTAAGGGTCACCAGAAATTTGTGTCCATCTATCCATATATGGGTAGGAGGTGCCATAATATGGGTGACCACCAAAAAAAAGTTGGTGAGGGACCACTTATGGGTAAGCTATTGGAGCTAAAATAAATTGTATGTCTTACCCATAAAAGCCTTCTTTATCCATATATGAGTAAGCTGTTGGAGTTGCTCTTATGGATATTGAGTCAATTTTCGTTTTTTAACTAAAGATAGTGTTTATTCAGGTAGTAAATTGCCGGCCACATTTCATAGGATGGGAGACAAGAGTGAGGGGAGCATGCATGCACTCACGCAGCAGCATCGAATCACGTGAGGGCGGCCAGGATCCCGAGGCGGCGAATCATCCGTCGGGGGAGGGCAGTCACGTGCTTCCTCGTGCACGGCTCGGCCTCATGCACGTGACGCCATTGACGACCTCCGACTTTTCTTTTAAACTACTCCTTGTTCATACTACTGTCTATGATCTAGCAGAGGGTGAACCCAATTGGCCATGGGTTTCGCGGATGTGATCGTTGCATGATTCGCTCCGATCGTTAAACAACTGCTCCAAAATAATACTTACTCCGTCCGAAAATAAGTGATTTACATTTGTCTAAATTCATATGTATCAACACGTCTAGATACGAATCTAGACAAATGCAAGTTACTTATTTTTAGACGAAGGGAGTATCAATTCTCAAAAAACAAATCCCAAATAATATCTTTGTACTACTGCGCACCACCACAGCTGAAGAGGAAGGATCGAGACATGGAATGCCGGCAAAGATATAACATGTTGCGTTCTCCTGTCCGAGTTATATATAAATGGATTTGTTAGTTCTCAGGCGCATGAGAATTTCAGTCATCTCTCTTGTCATTGGATTTACCTCGTGATTCGTGTAACATGGACCTTATACATGAGTTGCAACTAGGTTGAAATTTAATGCATTACAACTAGGTTGCAACTGAGAGTTTGTACAAATTTTATAAGTTACAACTAGGTTGTAACCGAGAATTAGTATAAATAGTAGAATGACATCAACAACTTAGACATGACAAGTTCTCAGGCTCCTGAGATTTAAGTGCTCCCGTGTATAAAACCTCCTGCTGCTGCAGCAGCGAGCTGCTTTTCGTCATCGTCCTTGAGCTAGCTGTGAGACAAAGCACACCTCCCTTGTCGGCCGGTGAGTGGCGCTGGATCGTCGTACCAGTTGGAACCTGCTGCTGCTGAAGCTACATTGATCTACCTAGTAGCTTCTTACTACTTAGTTATATACATATGCTTGTGTTCACCCATGCATTTTTTTGAACGAGCAAGGTCCTGGAAAATTATTCACGGTGTGGGTACAAATTACATCAGGAACTCCAAAGAACAAAGAAAATACAGACCGGTCCCCAAATTTTGCTAAACCAACCCTAAGAAGGATCGTGGAAACACAGTCCGGTCCAGCACTGCCAGAAGAACAAGGACCACCTGTGGCCTTCTTCGATTCTAGGGACGGAACCACTTGGAACTGGGAAGAAGGGAAGCGCCAAAGCCAGTCCATTGCAAGACCTCTGATAAGCATTGTATTATGTCGCTCTAGAGCATCACCGTAGCCTGGCAATGGATATGCACGCTCTATACGCATCCATGTCTCTCCTCGCGTCCTCTATGGCCTCCCAGCCCATTTTCGCAGCCGCCACTGCTACCTTTCCAGCCCCTCCTTAGCGCCTATGTGGCCTCCTGCGGCTATCGGGTTGCCTCCAACACGATAACATGGACAACCTCCTGGACGGTGACGGTTGCCGCCCTATATGTGAGCAGATCCACCATGGCTTTTCGCTCGGCGGCCATGAGCCAATGGCCGCTATCGTCCCTTGCCAAGATTTGGCGAGAGAGTTCCATTGTGCAGATTCAATAGAGGGGGCACCTACTCCGGGTCGGCCAATAGATGCTATTTCTTCTTGTTTTCCTTGTCGACATCGTCGCACTCCTCTATCTCTGCCTCCTCGTCCTCGTCCTCGTCCTCGTCACTGTCCGACTGCGGGGTGGGTGGGTAGCAGCCGCCCGTCTACTATAGGTCAGGTGGTAAATGGTCTTTCTTCTCGTCCTCCTTCTCCCACTCCTCTATCTCCGCCTCCTCATCCACATTGTCGTTCGATAACAGGGTGGGTTGGTAGCGGTTGACCGCGTCCAAGGCTGAGATTGGCCCAAGTGGTGGAAAGTCCCCCTCCCCCCAGTCTTGTCGTGGTTCGGTTCTTCTTATAGCCCGTGATTTGGAGCATCTATTGGAGTTGCCCCAAGTACTAGTCGGTGTTAGAATACGTGTTTATATAGGAGTTAGAGATAGATTAGGATTCTCGAGATTTTCTTGTACTCCAGATCTCTTCCCTCCTTATATCTCTCTATATATCCTGCGAGCGTCAAATCAATACAACACACAATATTTAAGGGATTGTATAATTTCTACGGTCGGGATATGCACGTACAATGAGCAATGTGATGTGTTACGGCTGGCCGGCAGTTAGTACTAGAAGTATATGCAGCCCTAGGTACCTAGGTAAAGGGATAGGGAAGGAATGAAGGGTTGACGTCAATGGAATAAGAACGTGGAGTGTCGGTGAACGTGAACGCCCTCTTGCATTGCACGGGGACTCAATTCTTTCCCGTTTACTTTTCTCCACTCCCCATCATCGGCTGCTGCGCGCCTCACCCGTTCACCCGTCACCTAGAGCCGATAGAGTGCCCGGCAGTTTGTTTATTGCCTGGTGCAGACATATCCACGCGTCCATTGACCCAACTCAGCCTATGCGCGCTATTTGCACCAAAATAATTCAAACTTGAACGAAATACACAGATTTCACTTAGTATAACCCTTTTGCAGCACTGTGTAAAGTGGCGTTGCATTCTACAGTGGCGTTGCGCAACACACTATAGCACCGTCGGTCATGTCGTTGCGCTTACAAAGTGTGGCACCACCGTATGTGACGGTGCACAACATAGTGCAGCGCCGTCGGTCATGATGTTGCACCGTAGAGTATAGCGCCACTCTATACGGCGCTGCAAAAGAGTTATGCAGCAATTAGCACAATTCCATTAACAGTACCACAACCAGCTATAGTATAGCTCCTGTAACACGACATGCAATAATGCTAAGCTAGCTAGGGGCAAGTATAGCAAGTGGCGCTCGCCTAGCTACTAGATAGTCACACGTACTGATCGGTACAAATCGGAAGGTTGGATGGGCACGGTGAAGATTATTGGCTGCCGACCGGTACCTACTCGACATCAATCTTCAAGAATATGTCACGTCCTCGTGACCTACTTACGTACGTCTTCTTGGACACAAATAAGTACTGCTACTCACTCCGACCCAAATTAATTGACTCAGATTTATCTAGATTCAGATATATCTAGACATATTTTAGTACTAGATATATTCGAATTTAGATAAACTTGAGTCAATTAATTTGGGTCAGAGGGAGTAGTATATATATGCTCGATCTCTAGCAAACAAGCTCCTGCATGCATACTAATATGTTGGCCAAAACTCAAATCCCACCCTTGCATTGAGTATATGAATTAGTACAAGTGTAAGTGAACAAAAAGGAAACATCAAACCATGTGTATGTACATAGTTGTACAAATTAAACGATGATGTGCAAAGAGCCGCGACACGATCGACATTCGACAACATCCTACTCCCTCCGTTTGGAATATAAGATGTTTTAGGTTTAT